>JBAMJR010000091.1:1365000-1645000 GCA_038501785.1 Myoxocephalus aenaeus
GGATATATCAAGGTAATACCGTATCTTTATGTCAGTCAAATGACTTTCTTTCTATTAATGATCTCCCAACTATCTCTCTCACACACACACACACACACACACACACACACACACACACACACACACACACACACACACACACACACACACACACACACACACACACACACACACACACACACACAGTTTGATTGTGCATGTACCTTGTAGAAAGTCATATAAATAAACCACAAACAGGAGATGTTTTCGACTTTTTTTCATTTTTATTTCCATTTTTTATTCATTTTGCACAAGCTTGCATATATACTGCACATACATTCAGTTCATAGAGGGTGAAGGCACGAAAGGCAATTTGACTACTGGTTGTTTTTGGGCTGGGCCAAAGCAATACAGGGGAAAAAAATCGCAAGAGAAAATACAAAACTGCTTCAAACTAGTGTCAGCTTTCTAGCTCACCCTCGGCCCCGTCCCGGAACAAAACAAAACAACCTTCTTTTTTTTCAAAACTGTCCAGTTCCGTTTAGCTGCCAAGATTTCCATTTTTTATCATTTATCTCAATTGAATGAGCACGCTAGAATACACATTTTTAAATTCAATTTTAGGTAGATAAGGATTTAAATTGGTTCTACTTAATGAAATGCAGTACAGCCTTCCCTGTTTGAAAAACAAAATAAAAACATCAAATAAATTAGGATAAATTAAACCAATAAATTACACAAAATCTGCAAGACAAAGAGACACCAATAACAGAAAAAAACAGCCATGTCATGAGTTTTATTTTACAACCTGTGTGTAACTATTCAGACTGTAATTGAAACATGGCTGTTCCAGTTGGAATTACTGCACTAGAATTGAATAATAATGTCATACAAAAAGCATCAACAAAACACTATTTACATAACATATTGCTAAGTTACACAAAGGCAGTATTTATCACTGTAAGTCCACATCATTGATATTTACAAAAAAAAGAGGAGCAATGTAATAATAAAAAAAGAATTACTACTGAAAGCATTGAGAAACAAATAACCCTTTCAAACAGGTCAGAAAACAGATCAGAGGAAATTGTCGCAACACACACACTCACACACACACACACACACACACACGCACGCACACACACACACACACACACACACACACACACACACACACACACACACACACACACACACACACACACACACACACACACACACACACACACACGTTGCCAACGCTTAATGAGAATCATTTACATGTCAGGATGCTAATCCCAGGGGTGGGGGAGGGGCCACAGTGTTGAGAATTGTGTCACTCACTGGTTCACAGGTTCTCATAATCGGTCTTTTCTTTCACACAGACACACACTCATATACATCTACACACACAAAATGCAAAGTGTACAGAAATTCCACAAAAGTCCAAACTTTTCCCAACTGTTTGAACCCGGTAAAAAAGGGTATAAATCACTTCTCTTTTTAAATTGTTACTGTACAACATGTGCCCCCTCCATGACACTAGTCTTCTGATGACAATGAGTTCCTGTCTCTCTCCCGGGTCAAATCTAGAGCTACGCTGTCGGCAGTCTGCCCTTGTTTTTGGACGAGACCGGGGTCCCGCCGACGGGCCCACTCTGTGACATCATCATTACCCGACCGCTAGTCTAATGCATCGTTCTGTCAGCGAAAATTAAAGAAACGGATGCTGGTGCAACTTCAAGGGCACTGCCGACGGGAAACAGGCCCCCGTTAAAGGCATGGCAGGGGGAAAAAAAGAAAACCCTCTCCTCTGTGGGTTTTTGGAAGAGTGGTTATGAGTCCGGTTGGTGAGAGTGGGTCATCGCTCTTTTTTTTCACCTTTCTTTTTTCAAACCACTCTCACCCTCCTTTAGCACTCTGAGTGATAATAGAAAAACTGTACAGCTATTCTTTGTTTCATCCTGACAGTATTTACAGTAGCAACAACGATATTTCATACTCTGAAACGGATTCTCCACGTTTAATTTTCTGATCTTGAGTAGACGGCCATTCAGCACAATACACGAAAGGTAAAGAAACCAAAAGGAAAACTGGTCACAAAACCTGCAAAATAAAAAATACAGCTATTGCTCCTAATCTACCAACAACTCACTTATTCAGAATACATATTTAAACAAAGCCGTCACTAAAAATACCCTCAAGATTTATTTTATGAAACAATTTAACAACTGTGCTTCCAAGGAACTTCCACTTTTGTATATATTTTGTCCCCATAGATTTATCTTTTACAATTCTTAAAAAAGGCTATATATGTATTTCAATAATGTCATCCTTAAAATCAAACGATCCCCAGAGAAGAAAAACTTGACAAAAATATTTCCAACGCGGTATTAAGGTCTTGATAATCCTTTTTGCACATAAGTCTTCATTATCCTGAATTAATCTTTTTAGGCGCAGAAACTCTAACTTTAGGGCGGGGTTGCAGGAAAGGGGGAGGATGAGAGGCGATAATAATCTGTGCATCAGATAAAAGTGTCCTTTCCTTTCTCCTTTGTTTGTGGCGCTTTAGAGCCCTCGGCTGGTGCTTTGAGACTCTGAGACTACAGGGCCTAGCCCATCCTTCAGTGAGAAATGTGTCCGGCTTACTCTCTCAGGGCTCCCGGATCTTAAGAACACTGTTCGGGGAGGAGGAGACGGGGGACATAATGAAGGGAGTAGCTCTCTGTCTTTCTCTGCCTCCTTTTGTCAGGCGCTTTGTCTCGCTTAGGCAAGTCAGCAGGTTAAGCAACCTGCCCCTTTTGATCTTTTGTGACACACACACACAGACACACCATACGATAATGTCGCCAAGGTGAGATCAACAGCTAGCTTGCACGCACTCTAGAAAGCATTTAAGTCCTCTCATTGCCTCAAACTTACCTCATCAAAAGGGCAGTGTACACTAACCGCTTCAAAAAAAAAATCTTAAAAGCCTGAGAGGGCGGATAGAATTAATAAAACACTAGAAAGTCATGAGCAGCTGCAAGTGGAACATCTGGGATTAGAATCTCAGGTAAAAGTGAAGGGAATGATGTTTAACAAACTGGACACGGTGGCTTCAGCACTGTGGGTCTGAAAAAGCTGCCGGTTTGGGACGGAGGGACAGAGCGGAGGGTTTCAGGTGCGTGTTGCTCCTCACTCTGTGCCTTTGTCCCTGCTCTCTGTGGCGCTGAGAGCTTCTCCATCTACCCCTCGGGTGAGTGCTCACCTCCGACCTTGCATTGTTGCATTGAGAGAGGAGCTAGATCACTCAAAGGCAGGTGAACATGGAGAAAAGCAGTGTGTGTGTGTGTGTGTGTGTGTGTGTGTGTGTGTGTGTGTGTGTGTGTGTGTGTGTGTGTTGTGTGTGTGTGTGTGTGTGTGTTGTTTGTGGGGGAAGTTCCAATTCGAGCCAAATTAAAGAACTGTGTTTCATCTTATATTCACCGCTCTCTTTGCCCTTCTTTGCTAATCTTCCTCTCAGTAATGCTTCTATTTGTATATGTTTTCAATTATCTATTGTTTCAGCGACACTGTACTTTAGACCGCCACAGTATTCTCATATATTCAAGTATCAACTGCTATTGAAATAACGATATAATGCCATTTACACCTTGTAACGGCTAATCACAATAAAATTCATCAATTCATTCATATAAACAGGCTTTTATACATGAGCTATTTAGTGCTGTAAAAAGACAAAAAAAAAAACTATGCAATTATAATTGTGTATGTTCACCAATCTGGAACAGATGATTAGACAAATACGATTTATTTGATAGCTGGAAAAATGGCTCATTTAGTGGTAGCCGTTTAGTTGTCAAAGCTGGAGTGGCTATGGAAATTTAGCCATATAAAAACAGCAGGTCACGCACCAAAAGGCCTCCCATCTTCTGCATATTTTTATTCTTCTGCACGTTTAATCATGGGTGTCTGCCGCCTTACTTCTTTTCCAGCATCGCTGCCAGACTGGTCCTGTGCAGGATAGGCTCGTCACTACAGGCGCATAGAGAAGCCCACTCTGATGGCCCTCCATTAAAATCCCAAATAGAAACATTTGCCAGGCAAGTTGCCTCAGACCACCCAAAAAAATAAACAAACCAAAGTCCACTTCAGAGATGGACAAACAATAACACGAGTAAGGAGAGGGATGGGGAATGGGAAGGGGGGCAAAATATTTCAGATTCTAAACTCTTGGAATAATATTAATAGCAATAATTTATTTTTTTCTGCAACAGCATAAGGGACAAACAAATCTCGAAGTGCCAATCTTCAGCAAGCAGTGATGACAAATAATAATAATCATAAACAACAATAATAATAATCTAAATAATAATGTACACCCAATAAACACAATGCCCTATCTGCAGGGAAAACACACTTCAAAACATGGTAGAGCTCAGTAGCTATTTGAAACCAGTCCAAGTCCCACAGACCAGTGCAGACCAAGTCCAGTCTTAGTCCAGTCAATAACCTCACTAGGCTTTGTTTTTGTGTGCATGTGTGTGTGTGACTGTCCGGTTGGGGACATCTTCAGTAGCACAGTCTATTGGGCACCCGCTTTGTGAGGACAGTTCATTCGGACACCCACTGGATTGGAGGGACACCCCTGGGTGCCAATCGAAAGTCTTTAGGGAACCCAGCCTATGTTCATAGTGTAAATGGGAACTCAGGAACTCCTTCCACACACTGAGGACTTTGTTAGTGTTGATCATAAAACAAGCCAAACGGATGATTTCACACGGGCCCAAAAAGCACCCAATAAGATTAGAGTCTCTTCAGTTCAGAATCATACAAAAACAAAACAAATAATAACCATCATGAGAATTATCATATAAGAACAACAAGACAATAGCTAGGTCGTTTAGGAACTGCCACAGAGGCTGCAGATTGGGAATGCTACTTCATAACTTTCATACATTCAAATTTTTTTTTTTTTTAAACAGGAAATCAAAGGAAAAGTTGAGGAAAAGGAAGAAAAAAAACAACAAAAGAGATTATTTTGAAATCCTATAAAATCAAAGAGAATAGAAGCCAAAGCATCGTGCGAGTAGGAGGAGGAGGAGGAGGAGGAGGAGGAGGGGAAATTTACTCGTGTAGAAGCTCTTGGAGACAATTGGGGGACTTGAAGACCTCGGGAACCTCGCTGTCCAGTTTGCAGATGACCTTGTAGATGGCCTTCTTCCAGGATGGGTCCACGTCTTTGCCGGCCACGATGGCGTTGAAGAACTCCCTCAGTGTAATCTCTGCCACCTCAATGAAGCGTTCAGGGACCTTTACAGACAGGAAGGAGAAAAACTGTTATTCATCTATGGAAGTATATTCTATGTGCATCTATAGAAAAACAACTATTGTTCCTCTTTGAGGAGAAATAATCTGTAAAGTGGCAAAATCCTCTAGAATTGACGCAAAGCTTGAAAGTGAATTGTTTTGAATTACAGGAAGTTTTATCCGGTTTCTACAATGCGTAACTTTAGCTTCCACTCACTGTTAACGACACACACAAGATTTCCAAAAATAACTTTGTCCACTCCGCATATCTATCATTTTGCAGCAGGATTTTCTTGCATCATGCTTAGCGCTGTTATCTTCCACCTTGTAGAATATGCTCATATTTTAACAATGGATGTAAAAGCATAAATCTCCCGTCTCTTGAGCACCTACTTCCTTAAAAGCCAATTGAGGCGTCAGCCTGAGTAAAGTCACTTCTTGTGAATTCTCAGGTTTCTCACACCTCCCACTTCCCTGCCCGCAACACAGTGAGCGTGACATCTTTATGAGTCCCACTGTAAATCTGTGATCAAACAAGAAAACGGAGCTGAGTGAAGAGCGGCGGAGAGGTGCTGGCCAAAGAGGAAGTACTAAATGCTTTGGGAACGGGGAGACACGCCGCCTCTTTAGTGTCCCTGACAGCAGCGCTCACCGACACCATGGAGATGATTAGTCTGGCAAAGATCTGTGACACCTTCCCCCAAGCCAACACTCTGTCACACACTCACACACACACACACACAGTCATGCAAGCGTGAGCACACACACCAGCGCACACACCTCCTTGTGCCAAGGAGATGACACATCCTGTACGGTTACAGAGCTCCACATAATGCTACACACAGACACACACACATACACACAAGCTACCCTGGTGTATTTGGCTGAGTCTCTTTCCTCGTCTCAAAGCTCCGGGGCGACGTAGCCTTCAGGGGTCACCTGCTTGGATAATGCTGACTGTCTCCCTGCCCGCCTCCCGTGATGCTCGCACACACACAAACATACACTACCACACACACACACACACACACATATACAGCAGCAGCAGCTTGCCCAAATGCCTGACAGTGCGCACTCCGCTCCACTCCTCTCCTCCAGTGTCCTGCAGATACTCATCAGGAGTGTCAGGACACAGCAAGGTTAGTGGCCACTGTAACACACACACACACACACACACACACACGCACATGTACACACAGGCATGCCTTTTCTCTCTCTCTCTCTCTCTCTCTCTCTCTCTCACACACACTTATACACGCTTGGGACAGCCACCCGCCCCCCCTCGGGGTGATGAATGGAGGCTAAGATGCCCGTGTGTCTGGTGTGTGTGCATATCTCTGTTCACTGCTCGAGTGAAAAGGTGAGTTGTGAATAAGGAGTGTGTGTGTGTGTGTGTGTGTGTGTGTGTGTGTGTTTGCCAGAGAGAGAATACACACAAGCTAACCCAATTCCCCAAATATTGAATTCCCCTCTGCTGGGACAGATCTGCATATAATTCATTGTTTGGGCTGCTGTCGACTCTGAAATACTGGCACAATGACCCCGGTGCGAGGGCAACTATGTGTGCATGCGCTGGAAATGCCTGTGCCGGCATGCGCAACCTTTTCCCAAAAGACCTCGCTAACGGGCCGGTGCAGCGCAAGCGCCCGAGCCGTTAGACGCAGGGAGTGCCGCATTACTAAGAATATTTCTGCATGGAATTTCTCCTGACGTTTTGACTATAAAAGGACAGCAAAACGCTGACTACAAGGAGAAAGCAATGTCAAGGAGAAAAGGGTATTGGTATTTCAGATCCTCTTGACTGAGAGAGCGAGAGAGTGAGAATGGGAGGGAGGGAGAGAGCGATGGCAAGAGAAGGAGGGGCTGAGAAGAGTCTAAGGAGAGGGAGCGGAGCGACAGAACAGAGGGAGTTATTCCTGTCCCACAAGCCTTTGTTTTGTAAGTATGTGTGAGTTGTGTATGTGAGCAAGCGGCCTCCTGACCAGCAGTGAGCCATAACTGTTTGCAACCCCTCCCTTGTCCCACTCTAGCCCCCCTCACTCCCCCCTCCTCTTCATCTTTCTCTCTCTCTCTAGGGTCAGCTGTTGGGCCTTTGTTCCAGAGGCATTGTGGGGGATTATCCAGTGTGGCCGTTCATTTGCTCGGCTGTCCGATAAATGGGGCCAATCGCGTGGCTCACAATCCTTCATACATATTTCATAGGGTTTTTTAACAACTTCTCAGCAGAGCCCAAAATTAAAGGACAGATGTACAAAGAGGAGAGAGGGGAGGAGAGAGGGGAGGAGAGAGGGAGAGAGGGAGAGAGGCAGGGGGGAAGAAGAGTATAGATGGAGGGCTGAGTGTGTGTGAATGACTCCGGAAAAGGTGACTAGTTTACACTATGCCGACTAAATTTGAAAATGCACCTTTTTCTCTTTGGGTTTTGGTCCGTGCTACCCAGTAATTTTCTCACCTGACATTTTTTTGTTTGGAAAAAGAAGCTTTTAGAAAATGTTGATGAAAGCCTGTTTAGTCAAAGTGAGCGGCTTTCTGTCACCTCTTACTTTCTGTGTGATCCCCACTTTAAATGTGAATACAAACAATCACAATGTGCAGGTGTTGTCATTCATCTGCATTTATGTATGCATTTAACTGCCAGACACATTTTTTCCCCTTGACAACAGGGTTAATTTAAAGTCTGTGTGATCAAAACACAATGGTTTTTGACATTTATAGTTTCTGAGGTAACAGAAAGGAATACATAGGATCATTAGAATAACTAAATCGTAAATGTGCTCATAATTAAGATTAGTGTGAGAGGTGATGAGAAGCAGAAGGTCAGAACTGACTGCTGTCTGTCCGAAGCTTTAGCAGTTGTTGGTTGTGTTGCACACTTGTATGAGATTCAACCATTTCTCTGCTCTTGTTTCAGCGTTGTCTGAGATCTTAATGAAAAAAAAATCCCAACAGTGTGGAAACGTCGTCTTCACACAGCGGTTTCAAATTTCGCCGACTTAATGTGGAAGAGTCTGAATGAAAGAGGACTAGCCTGACTGAGGTTGACCTCTGCTTGTGTCACACACAAACGCACACGCGCTTTCTGCTGATAAAGTCGTACGGCCCTCGGAAAAATACGTGTTTTTGTTCTGAAAGAAAGTGCGAGGAAGACAGAGAGGTTGGAAGTGTGTGTGTGTGTGTGTGTGTGTGTGTGTGGTGACGGGGTCCAAAAAAAAACAAAAGCGTTTCATGAAAAGGGATATTATTGTGGCTCTTCCCCTGTGTAACCCAATATGAAAGGAGGAAGAGAGGTGGAGGAAAAGAGGGAGAAAAGAACCAGCAATACGACACACGTCTCCCTAACCTTTGCATCATGCTGTGTGTTGGGTAAATACCAATCAAGAAGAAAGGATGAAAGAAACAGAGAGAAAGAAAGAGGAACTTCTCTGACAAGAGGCAGCGATGAGGCAGTTAATCACTCTCATTCACTGACTCCCCCTGCTCTGCCTCACAACTCTCTCCCCCATTCTCTCCACCTCTCTCCATCTCCCTCTCTCGTGACAGGTTGCTTTGAGACAGAAGGATAAGCTCTTTTTCAGAGAGAGGGAATCGGATTTCCTGCTTTTTGATGAGATAATAAAATATGACGGAGGACAATAGGAGCCTGTGGACGGCTTGCTGGGAGCTATTCAGTCCAGCAGCGGCCCCTGTCTTAAGACTGCTTAGACAAGCGTTTAAAAAGGTAGCCAGAGGCCCGAGCCCTCGAATAAAAGCTACTGTTACACACACTGTGTGCAAGTGTGTGTGTTTCGGTAAAGCCTGAGAAATCTCTTCTCTCTCGGTGACTCAGGGTTGAGCCGTTTGTTTGGCCAACGTGTTTCTCCCCTTTGCTTTTGGGAACTGTCAGGAGATGTATTGCACCTTCTATTTGCACAGCGTTGGCCAAACAAGATGAGACCCTGGAAGATAAGGCTGTGTGTGTAAGTGAGTGTGTGTGCTAGTGAGCTGTAGCCTTGAAGGATGAAATGCAGGGACACAACATGAGCCCCTGCTGCCAACCAGGTTAATTCCTAACCCCAACTCAGCCTGGGAATACCAACACTTCCCATGCTTTTCAGTCACTGTATTTGTCTGTGTGTGGGACAGGGAATTTATAGATTTTGTTTTGCACTGAACACCACTGGTGGGGTCATCTGGCATTGATTTTTCTTTGCAGTGACTGAATCTTAAGAATATTCTCACTTCTGCTGACAGCGAAACATATGTTTAAAAACAAAAAGCGGAAATTGAAGTTAAGCAGGCCGGTGACATTTCAGTGAGTCAAGGCAGAGCTTCCCGAACCTCCAACACACACTCACAACATAGGCCCCTGTGCCTCACGTATCTGCGCTGATCAATAATCTACAAAGGCCTTGATAAGCCCTCGGTCCACACTGTTACTTTAGGCAAACACAACCCATGTCCCCTTTCTTCCTACTCCCCATGTTGCTTGTCCCCAACCCCCGCTCCCGCTGATAAGACTGTGCAGAACGGGCAGAGTCACACTGGATCCTTCGTTTGATCACGTCCTTTCCAAGTACTCAATTTCTCAACCTTTAGATTTTCCTGAATTTGTCTCAAATCCCTCAAATCTCTCATCTGTTAAGTGTGCGTTTTTCTCTGTGCTGAGGAGGCTACTGGGACGGGAAACAGGCCTCAAAGCTGAGCAAACACCAGCCACCCTCACTCCACTGATAGCCTTGTGAACAGAGAGCCTTGAGGGGCTGTTGTGTATACATGTTCATGTGTGTGTGTCTTACTGTCTAGTGTGTGTGTGTGTGTGTGTGTGTGTGTGTGTGTGTGTGTGTGTGTGTGTGTGTGTGTGTGTGTGTACGTATGTGAGCATGAGCACTGGCGTCACATGGGCTCTTCTCAAGGTGCACCTCGGCTAGGGAGTCAAGGACAGGACAGGGTCAAAGCCACTGATGAAGTCGCTCTCCTATCCCATCTTCCTCGCTCCCCCCACCATCTTTCCTTAGCTCAACCCCCCACCCTTACGCACACACAGGCTGCAAATTCATTTTTGACAGGTATTTCCTCCCTCTCTTGCCACCTCTTCTCTTTGCCTTTTTTATTTTATTTTTATGAGAAATTGGCGGTTGAGCCAAGGGTGCTGACTTTATATCAAACCAGGCAACAGGCAGAAACATTGCACACAGCAGGGGAAGCCAGGAATCACAGTTCAAGGCCTTGTTTAGAGACTTAAGAATTCATCGTCTGAGCTTGTATGGCAGACACAGGCTGAGAGAAAGCGATCTAAACGAAGGGGGGTCACAGAGCGCTGTAATGGGGCCCCTGGAGGTCAGGAAGTCAACCCGGCTCAGAGAGACAGAGAGAGCAGGAGGCAGAAGGGAAAGAAAGGAGCAAGGGAGTCTGGAAGATAGGAACAGGACATCTGGAGAGGAAGAGAACAGAGGGAGGGAGGGAGAGGAAGAATAGAAGGGTAGGAAGAAGGAGGGTGTGGGTGGTGGGGGGCAAACAATAAAGGATGGAGAGCAAGGAGCTGCCACGGAGGAGGGAGGATGTATAGAAGGAGAAAGGAAAGAAGGGCAAGTGAGAGAACAAGATGGCAGGAGAAGAAAGAAATATAATAAACTGCAGATTGAATTGAAGGAGGGAGAGTTTGGCATCAGCAGGGGTAATGGGAAGTGTGTGCGTGTGTGTGTGTGTGTGTGTGTGTGTGTGTCTGTGTGTGTGTGTGTGTGTGTGTGTGTGTGTGTGTGTGTGTGTGTGTTTGAATGGGGGGTTGCTTTGACACATCTGCAGCTCTGATGCACGCCCTGGTCATTTTGGCATGAGTCCCTTTGCCACGCTTCATTAGTCTCTCTCTCACACACACACACACACACACACACACACACACACACACACACACACACACACACACACACACACACACACGGAGGGAGGGAGACCAAAATGGTCCAGAAATAATGACATAATCAGCAGCTGTGCCACAGAGCAGGCTGCCCCTCACAAGGTGACCAGGGACAGAAGGAGGGAGGAGAGTGGAGAAGAAGGGAGGAGGATAGGGGGAGGGGGGGTACTGGTGGAAAAAAAGGGAGGAGAATCAATCGTTGGATGAGAGCAGTGAGAGGATATGTTTGTGTGAGCAGGTGAGAAAAGGAAAGAGGGGATCATGTAGTTCTTTAAGTGATTCCTTGCTCCCCTTGGTGCTCCAGGCTCTACACGCAGCTCTGGTCATTTAATCAGTGCACAGAATGAAGTGGCTTATTCTCACATACACATATGCGCACACACACCACGCAGTGAAGAAAAGACCTGTCAGCCTACGTCAAACGGGGGCCCTCAATAGTCCTATTCACTGAGAAGCAGATGATCCTGCTCTCTATTCTTTTCTTTCCTTAACTCTTTCCCACTAAGAGAATTAAAAAGCCAAGACAAGTCGCAAATTATACTCAACGCGCGGCGAAGGTTTTTGTGGTGATATCTGAAGAAAAATAACTAGTGGGGTACCGTGACCTCACTTTTGTTACCAGTCTTACTTTAAACAGTTGGTTGGTTCGCCCCACAAAACACTGTTTCCTCACTAAGTTCTTGTGGTATGTAGCCTTTCAGATCGTTTTGGTTTTATTTGTTCTTGTTATTACTGCGGAATCTTGTCAACTATACTTTCGATTCAACTAGTATCAGGGTTGAATGTGTTTAATGCTGTGAGCGCCACAAATGGAGTACCAATCACCTCCATTGTATTGAAGCTGCAGAAGAAATCTCTGCGATGAATATCCCCAATCTTGGGTGAATACAACTGAAACTATCACTTTCAAGTCTATCAGCATCACAAAGTTCTCATGACATTTGAATGAGAATCTGACATTTTGTTAATCTCTAATCTATCAAATCTGCAATTCCGTTCGCATGAATGATAAATATGAACCTCTCCTCAGGTCATCATTACTGTCTCAAAGAGCAGGTGAAAACGCACATGACTGCATGTGGGAATAGAAGGACAGCATGTACTCTACTTATTATGTGCAGCTGTATATGACACACAGCGGTAATGTGCACATTAGGGAGTTTAGTGTACTTCAACCTTTTCTCTATAGCGATAGGGATTAGAGGAATGACAGTAGATACGAGGTTAGGGGAGGTGTGTGTGCGTGTGTGTAGTTGACATAAACCCACTGGCAAATTGTATTGGTTATATTTTTGGCAGCTCTGAACTTAAATCTATACTGCCAGCTTTTCATCTCTCTCCCTCTATCTTCTACCACTTTTTTGTCTTCAATCGCTCTTCAAAGAGAACCCTAGAGCCTTTTACTGAAAACACCACACCTGTGAGCAAGTGTGTGTTCTTAGATACTTATGTATGTTTACACATGTTTGTATCTGTGTCTCTGCCTGTGCATCCAGTGCAACGGCCGTGACCTTTTCACCTCAAATTCCCTGAGGTCGTACCCGGGTCAAAGGCACACCCCACGCACACAAACACACCATGCCCTACGTGGTGAGAACCCTCCCCCCCATAAAAAAGCAGGAATGAAGGAGTGCAAGACAGAGAGGGGGAAAGCAGGAGGAGGAGGAGGAGGAGAAAATAGACATTAGCCTCTCTGGGTTGAGAACAAATGGAGCCCCGAGAGGGACGTGAAGAGGAGGAACGAGGGAGTGAGGGGGGAAGGAGAGGTGAAGCACACAATGCTATGGGGCACGGCGGTTGGACAGACAGCATCTGCTCTCATCTCTCTGTGGCTCTGGTAATGGATGGAGAGTTGGAGAGACACGAGAGACACGAGAGACACGAGAGAGCGGGATGGAGGGAAACAGAGAGGCAGCGGGAGGAAAAGCTGGAATATAGCTGGGTGACGGAACGGGAGTTGAAACTATAACACGTTTTCTTTCTTTATTTCGTCACTTTGGTTGAAAACTAAAAAACACTGGATAAGTGTGTGTCTGTGGGAGGGCGTTATCAATTCAAATAGAGGGATGACAGACGGATGGACAGACAAAAGAGGAAGAGGGACAAAAGGAGTGAGACATCTTTCCAATAGGAGAAAGAGCAGCTGATAAGGGTGGACACACGATACCCGCGTGTGTGTGTGTGTGTGTGCGGATGAAGGCTTCTCACCATGTTTGCTGGTATCTCCCTCTCACATGGAGATCATAGGGACTTCCTCTTTTAAATGCCGAGGTGTGTGTATGTATAGTGTATGTGTGTCCTCTGTGGGAGGAGTGGTCACTGACAGAGGAAACTTGGCCTAGTCTGTCTTATGGAAATCTGAGAGTTTCCCAGAGCCATCATAAAACTGCCTCTCTATCAGACCCCACCTCTCTCTCCCTCTCTCTCTCTCGCCCATTACCAGGTCACACACATTCCTGTCTTATGAAAGATAATGTGTGTTGTCATTGGGGGTTCAAAGACAGACAGAGGGGGCTGCGAAGTATAAAGAAAAGGACACTAAGCGAGATTTTTCACTTGAGTCCTCACATGAAAGCGCTGCTCGCTCAAAGTCAAGGCTTTGGGAGGCCGGGTTTGTTTCGGAAGACTTTGATGGCGATGGACAGAGCGAATGAGAAGTGGAGAAGAAAGAGAAGAAGAGAGGGGATCAGGAGGGGGGCTGAGAAAAGAGGAAAGTAGAGCCGGGGTCTAGGTAATTAACGGCAAGCTCTTTAATTACTGCTGGTGTTCATTATGCCAGAAGGAATGTGACAATTATGCCATTAAAACTTCCTAATGGGGGGAAAAAGCGAGGGAGAGGAGGGGGGATAGCGGAAGACATGCAAAAGAGGATGAAAGAATGAAAGGAGAGAGGCAACAGAAGGAAGAGAGAACGACGAGAGGGAGTGAGGGAGGAGGGATATGAAAGGAAAAGGGGAAACAATCGCGACAAAAGAGGAGCTGGGAGGGAGATGGGGAGCGTATTAGGCCAGCACAGTGACAGAGCAGATTAGCATCAAACAAGAAAGGCCACAGACGTGTGTGTGTGTGTGTGTGTGTGTGTGTGTATGTGTGTGTGTGTGTGTGATCACTGAAACAGAGGACATATTCATTCCAAAGACGCCACCAAGGTGGATGGAACTTTGATGATGCAGAATCTGGCAAAGGGAAAACTGTGTGTGCGTGTGTGTGTGTGTGTGTGTGTGTGTGTGTGTGTGTGTGTGCTTGCTGAATCTGCGTAGGCTCCTGTTTCAAGTGGTGGTGCAGGCAGGTAGGGGAGGAAGAGGAGGAGGAGGAGGAGGAAGAGGAGGCGGAGGAGGTGGAGGAGAAAGGGGAGAGATCCACAGAAAAGGGCCTTGGGGGCATCTTGATACACATCCAGTACATTTCCATCTCCACATTACCTCTATGACTCACGCACACACTCACACACGTAAAAGATGGAAAAAACATAACAAATGTGTCCGCGCACATACGTAATACACACAAACACACCATTCCCACACCAACATCAAACGGCAAAGAAATACACACAACCCACGCACCCGCACTCACAAACACATGCGGTCACACACACAAATAACACCCACACACACACACAAACACACACACACACACACACACACACACACACACACACACACACACACACACACACACACACGCACGCACACACACACACACCAAAAGGTCACACACAAACACTTAACACGCAGAGTCTTCGTGCTCACCAAGGCGGTTGGTTTGTCAGGGGGGTTAGAATTTGCATGGCTGGGCAAATTTTCCTTGCGCTAAAGTCTAATCAGCTCATGTATCTCTCAGACACCTGCCCAGCAAAAAAAAAAAACTTAATATGCAAAACACCTTCCCTCCCTCCTCCACTGCTGCAGCTCCTCGGCCAACAGAAGACTTATTCACCTGCCTCTCTCACTCTTGTCCTCTCTGTCTGTCTTCTTGCAAATTTTCACATTTATGTATGCAAATAGGCTGTTCCCCTCAAGCCTGTTTCAACAGTAGCTTCCTGGTGCCAGGAGAAGAATGATAGTTTTGTCTGAGATGTGACGGGGAAGTTATGCTTCAGACAGAAACAAGTTGTCACGGGGGAAAGGATGGCTTGTCAACCGTGTTCGGGCAACTACGGCATTTTCTTGTAGGGCATTTTCCTACAGGTTGTTTTGTCAATGTTGTTTTTTCTGTGACCGGTTACTTCACGCAAACGTTAAGAATCTTTTGGATCCAATGAATTTCTTCAAAGTGAAATACAGTGTCCATCAAAGATGTATAGTACATTTACTAAGACATTTAACATTTTTGTGTAAAAAAGCTGAGTATTTATATTTGTCTACATCTTTAACTTCAAAATTAAAGAAATACCTAAGAGTCAAGTCTGTGAAGCTGTATATTTTGGGGATATTTACTTCTATTTACTGTTGTGGGTGTCGGACTGTTTACTGTAAGCAGAGCATCATTTGTATCAAAACAGAAACCCACTTCTGAAGGAAAATAAACCCTGATTCCAAGATCAGGACAAATTAAACCCAAATAAATAGAACAACAAATACTGTCGCTGTCCTCACTGTGCCTTCCTGTTATTGTTGGTGTTGTAAAAAACTCTGTAAATGGTTGTCGGTGAAGAGTCACTCTCTTCTTGGTTTAAACTTATATCCCCTCTCACTGAACAAAAAAAATCATCATGAGCGGCTGAACTGAAGGAATCGTGTCATTTTTCTTTGTGCTGCGCTCTGATGGACTTTGGGCTTATTGAGACCTCATATATACAAGTAACTCTGCCTGCCAGAGTCTTTCAACGTCTCCCTTAAGAGGGCTGAAGATGGATGTGGGGAAGTGTGTGTGTGAGTGTGTGTGTTTGGGTGCACACAGAGGAGCCCCAGTGGACAAATAACGGACAGAGAGAGATAGACGTAAACAGAGAGAAAGAGAGTGAAGCACTTTAAATGTGAGCGCTGCAAAACTCCCACTGCTCGCAAGGGCACTTCTCTCCTGCACGTCATCTCTCTTTCCCCCCTTCTCTCCTTCTACCCTTCTTTCTCCCCTTCCCATTCCCCTCGATTCCCTTTCTCCCTCCCTCCCTTCATCGCTTTCTCCTTTGTCTCCGAGCTCTCACCCTCTATCCCCTATCTATCCATCTCCCTCTTCCCCCTCTCCCCCTCTTTCTCTCCCCTTCCTCTCACTAAAACAGTAGGACGCTTAACCTTGATAACAGTGAGATTTTTCCCCCCTCAAAGTGACACACACACACACACACACACACACACACACACACACACACACACACACACACACACACTGGAGAAGTGCTTTGCCAGCATGCCAGGCCGGTCCAAGGGACGGCTGTACCCTTCGAGGTGAACAGGACACTTGGAAATGCAGCAACAACAAAACACTCACACACATAGACTTGGTGCCTCTAACAAACACACACACACACACGCACACACACACACACACACACACACACACACACACACACACACACACACACACACACACACACACAAAACCCCAGATCACTCCAGGACCTTCTTAACGCAAGCCTTTTAAAGGTCTATTGTCAGCTGACATTGAGAGAGCACTGGCAATCCTGAAACACACACACACACACACACACACACACACACACACACACACACACACACACACACACACACACACACACACACACACACACACACACACACACAGTGGAAAAAGGAGAAGTGTGAAAAATGAAACATATTAAAGGTGAAGTTGCCTGCTGAGAATTTATGATTACAACGCTGGAAGACAAACACATAGACATCTCACCACAGATAGGTAAATGAGGACAGGGAAGTGAAATGCAGTTTCTCAAAAACACACGCACACACACACATACGCACACACAATAAGAACCACTGAGGGGAAATGAACAGTGAGGAAGAGGCAGACGTACGAGGTGTCAGTAAAGTTTCTTCCTCATTGGATGAGAGTTCCTCGAATCTCTAAATGGCTAAAACCTGTGACGCGCACTTTAGAAAAAAACATTTACTAACTAACTAACTAACTAACTAACTAACTAACTAACTAACTAACTAACTAACTAACTAACTAACTAACTAACTAACTAACTAACTAACTAACTAACTAACTAACATAACATTGCTGTCCAGTGAAAACCATGTGGCTCCAAAATGTCTGTTAAATTGAAGCATCTAGTTGAAAGCTGAAAGGCATTTCTTGAGCGGTTTTCACAGGACAGCGCCGATATACATTATAGTACAGTGCGGCCAGTGCGGCAGGATGTACACGAGACTTGAACTCATTGAGCGCATTGAGAGAACAGTCACAGAGAGGACACAGTGAGACGGTGTCACACTACCCGTCTGCATCGCGAGGTATCAGGTGTAACGTTTTTTGATATGGAGTGCATTAGCTCTCAGCTCCTCCTCTCACATGCAACGTTTTTTTTTTCTGCATGAATCTGATGAAAAGTGTTGGTGTTTACCTCAAAGTCATTGGCCTTGTTGTAGTGCATGTTGAGGGCTCGGAAGAGCTCGCTGTCACGGCTGACGCCCAGTTCCTCGACTCCAGTGACTCCATCGTTGATGGACTGGCGGGCAAACTTCTCCATCTGGATGTAGTAGAACTCCCTGAAGTTGCTGAACCACTTGATCAGCTGGGAGGTGATGCAGCGATTAAACTGTAACGAGAGACAGGGAGGAGTTGGCATTGCTAGGTTGTGAGTATTTTGTTGAAAAAAAAAAGAAATATGAATGAAATCTGTAAATAGTCTTCATGCAGGCAGTGTCGAGTAAAGACTGTCACGTCTAAACCTTATTAAGCCGTTGGATTTGAGATAAGTGTGGGGATCACAGCGTGTCATTTCACATCAGGGAGTTGCGACGTGAGGTGATAACTTAAAAGGCCGTGAAGAAACTGAGTGGAAGATAAAAGGCGAGAGCAAGAAACAGGTCGTGGAGAGAGGGGTGATAATAGAGACATTAAGTAAGACAGCGAACAAGAGGGGGTGGGGGGTGAGAGTGTGTGTGGTTCATCCTCCCCACTGGGAGCAGACCTCCCCCTATCATAACCCTGAGAGTGGAGAGAGAGGTGGAGGAAGAAGGGGGGGTGGGGGGGGGGGCGAGACCGCAAACACATAATTGACCAGAAAAACGATTAAGTCATCATCTGAAGCGCCCTGGCCCGCAGGGGGCTCAAACATGTACTTAACCCCGTTCACCAATTACACCCCGATTCTCCTCCCCTCTACGCACCTCTCGGGCAGGAAGAAAGGAGAAGAAAAAGAGCACACAAAAAAGAAAGAGAGGGAAAGACAGAGACGATAAGCGCTGCGGAGAAGGCTGTGGCTATCTGATCTGTGCCGCTCGGCTGGATTCAATAGGGTGAGGTAAACCTATTAAGAGCCTCGGCTGGTCCCAGCTCTTTTTCCGCCTGGTCTCAGCAGTGAAAACACACTGTCTAAACATCCAAACCACTAGATAAGGACCTCAGGGGCTTAGGATAGCTGCCTCGCTCATTCACCATAAAATGCCCCACTACAACCTCTGATCAATCCCCTGAAAGCAGACAAATAACACCTTTACGTCTTTCCTCAGTGATTCCCAGAAATGACATCCCATCAATTCCAAAATCTAGCCTGTGAAACCTTGATACCCCTGAGCATCACCCCCACACCCTTCATACACACACACACACACACACACACACACACACACACACACACACACACACACACACACACACACACACACACACACACACACACACACACACACACACACACAGGCCTTCACTCCTCCCTCCCCTCTGCTCTTTTTGTGGCGCTGGAAGAATGGGGGGACAAAACGCTACTAAACGCTAAGCGGACTGCTCGCTGGGGAGGCAGAGCGGTTTTGACATGGAGATTAGGCTCTGGCTATTGTTCGACAACACAGACACGCACAAACATGCACGCACACTCTTCGCGATCTGGGATGGAAGTCAAACACACGCAAGCACATGAAGATGGGTGGGCGAGGCAACAGACTGATCGGAAAGTTGGCGAATCGTGAGCAGCGATAGTGTCGGAACCAAGGTGGGACGGGGCTAAAGGAGAGGGGCCGTGCCTTTCTGGAATGATCAGCAGATTACATAATGGTGGACTGGAAAAGAATAAGTCCGCTGACATTGTTTGGCTGGGGTCTGAGAGGGTGTATGTATGGTGTGTGCGTGTGTGTGGGGGGGCTGTCCTAAAGTGCAGGGTAAGCATAAATGGGAAAATGAGGGAGGGAGGGAGGAGAGGAGGACGGGTGCAGGTCAGCGCCGTCGGACAATGGGGTTTCGCTGATGGGGGGTGGGGGGGCAGAAGGTCGGAACGTGAGCAGTCAGCAAGCTGGGGTCGTGACATCGCAGTGTCAAACAAACAAACTACTGACACTTACAAATACATCGGCTGCACAGGGCTATTCTTAAACACACACACAATGCAGCAGACAGTCTGAGTGTGACAGCACAAAAACACTATTTCATTTAAGTTGTCAGTGTGGTTTAAACATTTCCTTGTGTGTAAGATCGGAACAAGGCGTATTGGGTGTGAATCTGAGACATTTAGGGAATTGGCGTCGATCTCCGCAAGCATGTGTGCATACGTGCATCCGAGCGCGTGCGAGATCGAGTGCTACATACTGAGATTAAAGTCAGTGAAAGAGTTGCCATCGCTCATGCGGGAGACCTTTGGTGTCACTGTAGCAGAGTGACGGATAGATTTGTCATTTGGACAAGGATTACTTTATTATACGGACAGCTCGGGAGAAGATGTATTAGGGGCTGTGCAACTGAACTGAACTGTAGCTCCATCACAGCTCAGAGCACACAAAAGATACAATATTTACTGTGCATGCAGGTAAATACCCCAAATTACACTATATCTGCAGCACCCAACACGCTCAGAGACTAAATTTGAGCAAGTCCCCCTGCAGCTAACAGCAGTCTTGGTTCATTAGGTTGCTGGTGGGGGACAGAGACCCCCTGATAGCGGCTAAAGACGAGGGTGTTCAGTGTGTAAGGAGGGAATTTGGTTCAAAGGAGCACATCACTGCAGCTCCTTAATCAGAGCTGGCAGGGGTCAGCCAGCGCAGACATGAGATGCAGCGAGAGAAAAAAATGGGTGTTTGAGCATATGCGTGTGTATAAGGTGTGTGTGTGTGTGTGTGTGTGTGTGTGTGTGTGTGTGTGTGTGTGTGTGTGTGTGTGTGTGTATGAGCGCCTGGCTGAGAGGCAGATGAGAGAGAGACAGCGAGAGCGTGTTTCTCACACTCACACTCAAGAGCCTGTGAAAGGTCAGCGCTTAGTGCTAACAGCACAAGATAGAAAGGGGTGCGCACACACACCCACACACACACACACACACACACACACACACACACACACACACACACACACACACACACGCTGCTCCTGCATACTTAAGTCTAGATTGTATTAGTCGCCTGGCAAAAGTATTCAGGCGCTTTGACCGTCAGCAGCAAACTTATTAGCTAATTTATTAACGTGTAGAATAAAATTGGTTTAACAGTTTTGTCTTTTGGTTTGGGATG
Organism: Myoxocephalus aenaeus; assembly: GCA_038501785.1. Lineage (NCBI taxonomy): Eukaryota > Metazoa > Chordata > Actinopteri > Perciformes > Cottidae > Myoxocephalus > Myoxocephalus aenaeus. The sequence continues at coordinate 1,385,737 of JBAMJR010000091.1, forward strand.
AATATGTTTAACTTTTGATTAAATTGTTATTGAAATAAAGTGTGTCTCTTGCCAACACTTTCTCTGACATAGTGGTCAGCGACGGAACAGAAAGCACACAGATGACCTCAGACTGCAAAGCTACATCCAGAACAACCGGAGAGGAGAGCAGAAAGACAGAGAAGCCTGTACGGGCCTCCCTCTCTCTCTCTCTCTCTCTCTCTCTCTCTCTCTCTCTCTCTCTCTCTCTCTCTCTCTCTCACTCATAAGCCCCTTCACAGTCATCAGGGCTTTCCAACGTTTCCTGTTTTCGCAGGGGTGAATTGTGGGAGATAATCTCCGGCTGCCTATTGGCTGACTGCACACAAAAAGCGGCCCTGGAAAGCGGGCTTTTGTTACTGCTGCGACTCAAATCCAGCGGCTGGCTTTTCTTTCTCCCCGGCCACGCCGAGGCACACATACCATGCCACACCATCAGCGAAAAAAAAGAAAAGAGAAGGAATGACATATAGAAAAGGGAAAACCCTCCTGACCTCCGCTACTCCACAGCACATGACTGGCCCAAAAACTGAAGCTTGTCGCTAAAAGAGAAATAGAGAGATAGATTGAGAAGGCAAGATGTGTGTGTCAGCTGTTGTTTGCTCAAGAATGATACATGTATATCTACAATATATGAAGGTCCAAACCTATATTTAATATACAGTACGCACACTGTATCTTTTTACAAAGGCCATAACCTTTGCTGACTTTATTAATTGACTGAATATCTTCATTCAATCTGTGCATTAATCTGTTATAATTAATCGTCCTTTATCAAAACAATATCTGCAATCATAATGAGGCGTCTTAAAGCTAGAGGGATGATATAGGCAGTCATTAGCAGCACTAACAATGGTATTTTGACAAATCTGTCAAAACATTTCATAAACATCAAAAGTCAAAAAAGTCACAATAGTCTTAAAAGGAGCCTAATCAAGGGGAACAGCAGCTACGGCGTCCCCCAGTTATTAGGGCAACCCACTTCCCACGTTCATTAGATTCTTGACAGTCAAGACCTGAATAGTCGAGACCTGATTAGCCTTTAAGACTTTTGTCTGAGGACAGCCACTCGCTAAGAGGCCGCCCTGGCTGCATCTAATTAGATAGACAGTCTCATTCCCATACATGTCTGTTAACTTCCAGCTTGAGTCTATTGTCATCTACTGAAAACAAAAACAAACTAATGTGCCTCATAATCCCCTTAACTATCTTGACCTTGTTTAAGTATCTGATGAGGCCACCAAGAAGAGGTCACCTCCTTGGGAGCGATTAGTCACTGAAACTGAAACTGAAATAGCAATTGTTGCTGAATTGTTCAACAGCAAATAACATACATGTTAAATCAGTGGGATGCTATATTATTGAGAACTTTTGTAACAAATCAACATTCACAGGTGTTGTATACCCGCTTTGCCAACATGTAACCCTCCTTTTCAACCCGACCAATAATGTGCTGAGAGAAAAATCATATGACCCTATGATTGGTAGCGACAGCATCGAAGAGGGGGCAGCTGGGAAAAAGGGGGAACTTTTATCTTCTGATTTGAATAAGATGGCCTGGATATGTCACAGTGTTTACCCCTCCGTATGGTCCGAGAGGACACAAAACAACAACACGAACGAACGCGGTCGCCCACACTACAACGGCTATTGTGTTGTTGTTCTTGTTTTTTTTGTGCAGCTTACATATTGTGCTTTGTTTTCAAAATTTCCTTCATTAAAATCCCAGTAGAGCTAACGCTCATCCTTGCTATGTTCCCTAAACGGACTCTTTCAACCCTCCCTTTCAAACCATCCTCCCTACACCTGCTCAGATAACCACTCCTCCGTCTCTAGGCTCCATCCTCCTCTCTGCCCTCTCTATCCCTCTATTACTCATCCCGCTAATACTCATAGTCTCTTCAGCTCCCTCATGTAAACCCATTCAACTTCCTCTTCCTTCATCTTTTGCATAAAGCCATAACTTAGCGAGGGAAAGGGCCTAGTTTCAGGAAAACATACGCTGTTCACGGCAACTGAAGCTGGCACATCACAATAAATAAATCAAAGCAGGTGCATTTACAAATGTACAGAAAACAGAGGCAACAGAGTGTAATCCATCTTTACACTTAAATGTATATAAATTAGTTTAGAAATAGCTGAACAGAGACAGTAGTGTGAATTGAAAAGGAAGATAATGGGAAAGGTTATAAACTAAAACAAGGGCTGAAGAGGAAGAACATGTTTGACTTACCTTGACATCAGAGAAGAAAATCTTGAGCATATTAGAGCTTGGGTAGCGGGTGTAGAAAAACATGAGCTTGGCCTTCTTCAGATGATTGGGGGAGAGACCCTCTTGGATCTGGAAATAGCTCCCATTAAGGAAATCAAGAATTTTTTGGAGGGAAACAACAAATGGTAGATCAAGCAAATGTAGCTAATGATGTTAGCACAAATACAATATGTACATGCTAATAATTGGCTGTAAGATTGGCAAGACATCCTCATTTGGATGATGGCTAACCAAATTTCCTTTCAGGCATGAATGCAGGGTTGCTGGAGGGGGGGCTGAAGACGGTGCACCAAAGCAAAACCATTTGCTTGCAATTAGCATCGTCCGTATCAGGTGTGAGAGCGTCACGGTAAATAAAACGCTGGCCAGCACTACAGCCGATGCTTTTACATAAGGAGGCTCATTTCACAGTCAAAACAAGCAAACGCCTTTGCCTACACCCCGCGCTAACCTCCACCCAAAAAAAGGAAGAAGAAAAAAGGAGACATTTGCATATCACAGACAAAGACAGCAGTTAACGCCAGTGACGGGCAAGAAGGCCTAATGGCTTGGCGACAACTCATGCCAAGCCTGAATATGACTGTTTGATATTGGCTTCATATCAGTGACAAAACAAGGTCCAGGAGATAGTCCCAAACCCCGGCCCAAGCAACATGAAAAACCCTCTCGCACTCACATAGGCCATATTCAAATACATGTCAGAGGCCTCGTCTTCCTAATGGATCGCCTGGATTGAACAGCAGAGAGGATGGAGATGGGCTGGTGGGGGCACCTTGAGGGATAGTATGGTTCCAACCTTCAATTACATCCCCCTCCTCCTCCCTCTGCTCCACCCCTGCCCCCCAGCCTCGCTGCCGCTGCCAAAGCCTTGGAGGAGCAAAAGAAGGAGGAGGAGAAGGAGAAGAGGGGCTCTGAGGCTTTGGACTCAGCCAGTGATGGGGGGGACTGAAACACATCTGCGCCACTGAACGGCCCAAGCCATTTCCATGGTGAATTAACGGCCGTATAATGCATCTGATAATATCAATCTGGAGGATAAGACATTGAAAAGGGAACGGGGAAGGGGGCGGGCTGCATGTTAAAACCTCAGGCTGTTTCAACAAGGGTTTTCATCAAGCAGAAGCAAGACAGGCCTTTAAATTACACAGAAGATACAGCCCCAAGTTTTCATGAAGACTGTTTACACTCCAGTGGACAAAATACATCGCTTGACATTATTTATGATCTACAGGGGTGGCTGTGATCGTTAAAATCAGTCAAGTGTCCAGATGTAGCTGTAACTATAGAGTGGGAAGAAGGCATCAGCTGCTCGATTGGATTGCCCTTGGCCTCAGGGTTACACAGCAAAGCCAGCAAATACTGAACCACACTGGGTTTGGCTCCTTAAAAACCCTGTCTACTTTGTCTGATTCAGCGAGAGAGAGGGAGAGAGAGAGACTTAGTTGTATACGCAGCAAGGGCCTTGTGGGGGAAACCCTGGCAGACTGGTGTTACTCTGTCAGGCCTGGCCAAAAGAGCAGCACTTCACTCTCCACACCACACCATCTGCTCCAAGTGGAGGGGATACAATGGATCCTCAGACAGAGAGAGGGAGGGACAGAAAAAGAGAGCTCTTTTTCAGTAAGGCAAGGTGGGATTTGTTTACTGTGAAAGCTGTGCACTTACACTTAGATTAATTTGTTTTTGCTTTTTCAATTAGGATTAGCATCGCTTTCCCCTTATCACTGAAATTAAAAATGATTTTAAAACAAAGACGTAGAGGTTTTACCTCCCCAGCCATAAACACAATATCACCTCCCTTCAGACGACAATTAAGAAGCTTCATATCTCCTTATGAGGCATTTTCATCTCTAATTCACTCACAGCTTGCAAATGTAATTGTTATTGGACTTAGGGGTGGCGTGCAAGGCTATTATTTTGTCATGATGGTGCACTCATACCAGGTGGCCCACTGTTCCACTGCCACATCTGACAAGACATCATCATTCTCACAACACATCCCCAAAACCCAAAGTCATGAGAGGAAAATAGCTGCTCCACTTCCTAATTCCAGGTGTAAGGACAAGAATATTTGGAGTCGGACTGAGAACAAATGAGGAAATTGATAGCAGCCATCTGCTTCACAACGCTGCAGAGAGCTGGTGAACTTGAACACACCTCGCAAAATGTCTGACAAGCTGTCTCTGGCTCCTGACGCTCCGGAAAAAAAAAGCTACAGAATTATAAAACAATTCTACATCAATGGAACACGCTATAAAGAGAGTAGAAATGCAAATAAACTGGATGTCATACTAATTATATATATATATATTTTTACAAAGCTCTATCATGTAACTGTCAAAGTTCCTAAACCTGTGATAAAATCAAAAATAAAAGATTAAAAAAGTGTAAATGTTGTTCTGTCTTTTCTTTCCATTTAGGGGAGTACATCTGTTAAACCCTGAATTTATAAATGCTACAATGAAAGCCACAGCATCTGGCATGTGTGGTTATTGTTTGATTGTTTTCTACTTTCTCTCAGTCTCTGTATGTCTCTCTCTCCCTTTTCTCTTTTCATCCCTCCATCGGGAGCCCGTAGAAGCAAAGGATTATGGATCTCTGGAAAGCGTTCACCCTTGGGTCAGAAGACAAGACAAGGCGAGGTAATGAAAGATAAACAGCTCGCTGCAAACACCTGTTAACGTCTGCTTCAAAGAAAAGACAGGGAGGAGGGGGGTTTGCAGGGAGGGAAAACAAAAAAAGAAGTATTTGGCTGCCAAGCAACAGCCGAAGGGCCCCCCGGGCTGTTGACAGATCTTTATGAAATGAAAAAAAGGGAAAAGAAACGACAATGATTGTGGGCCTTTTACAACAGCGATGGATGATAAGAGGAACACAAGAGAAAACACAAGCAATCATAAATATACATCTTTACTGAGTCCTCAGGCGAACCTTTTGTGACACGCACACACACAAAAAGACCCACACACACACACACGCACACACACTCGGAGAAAGGCTAGGCGCTCAGGTATTCACAACCGCAAAGACAAGGCATCCAAAGTTTTTCAACATGCATATTAATTTAACTAATAATGCCCCAGCAGGTAAAGACTGATGGATTCAATTCTCCATGTAATGCAGGTTAATGGCTTGAAGACAAAGCTTTTTAAGGACAACCAGTGTGACGTGAATCAAACTTTCATAAGGGTTAAGAGGTGTTGGATGCTAAGGAACTAAGCAGGTATTGGGGAAACAGAGAAGGGACTGAATGTATCTGTTTAAGCTATTAGTCCTGAGTCCCCGGGGGATTCAATTTGAGCCTCCCATAGGGGATAGTTTCTTTATCCGAAGGGCACGATTGGGGCGCACTGGGGTTAAACTATAAGGGAGGCTATATAACACCATTGTGTGCCAAGTTTCAGGACGCTATCTCCCTCCTTGTTCTTTCAGGCCATTTTTATAAAAAGGAATTGGGGCAGTAAATGTCGCGGGGACCTAATCTTCGTGAGTAAGTGATATGTGACAAGAGAGCTTTTAAAGCACTTAGGATTGGCGATGGAAGAAAAGGCTGAATGGTGCTGTGAGAAGGAAGAGGTATGAGTATAAAAATAAATACAACAATGCAGTACAATGGATAAGAGAACAGCAGTGGGAGGAAAAGTGATTCATCAACAATTTCTCAGTTTCTTAGGCTAGTTTCAAACAGGCTGAAAAAGATTAGATTTTTTAACTCTTTGTGGTTCAGATGCAATGTTTCACACCTGTCTCTACAGGGAATTACCACCTGAAATCTTTTTATCTGGCTTCCACACACATGAGCTGGTCGCAACCGGACCACATCTTTAAAACATCACGATCACTGTCAAACACATTCACTTAATATGGTCTTTCAACCCCCTCAAAACACTTTTTTTTTTGAAAGGATACATTGCTGCCTGAGTAAGGCGAGATGTCAGCCATGTCCTGGAGGTCACTGCACTCGGACTTGATGAGGGACAGGGAGAGCTCGGCTGTGCTACCAGGGTGCGCTGGTGAACAAGAGCGATGGTGGTGCCCCATATGATGGTGAACTGATGCCATCTTGGTCCTCAGGCTGGTGGTCTCCCGGGACAGGTCCATGGAGTCTGGAGAGGAACGGTCTTTGCCTGGGTAGCCACCTGTGGGCCCACCAAGGGGACTCTGGAAAGGGTAGCCCATGAGAGGCAGCGGAAAAGGGTGTCTAAAAGATGGGGGGCTGAAGCCCATGGAGGCAGAGAGTGAGGAGGGGTGAAGGACGGGGTGGTGGTGCCCACCATGGGCACCCACAGCTGAGGACTGGTGGTGGTGGTGGTGGTGGTGCTCACTGGGTGTCTTCCTCACGATTAAGGGTATTGCCTCAGTTTGGTCATTGGTGGGACCTGGCATCCCAGGCATGCTGGTGAAGGAGTCTAGCGGATTGGGAATGATGACATCGCCGAAGCACTGCAGCCTCTGGTTGGCGGTGTGGAAGTTGTGGTTGTCTCCATTGACAGTGGTTGGAAATCTTTCAGGAGGCATGGAAAGTGAGGGGAAGGCTTGCTGGGGTGTAGGGCGTGGAGGCTTGGCGAACACCTTAACCACTGTGTCCACCACCTGGGTCATGGCTGAATTGAGTTCCTGCTTCAGTGTTTCTGCCAGCTGTTTACCTTCAGCGTGCATGGAGGAGCCTGGACCTCCCTGTCCTTTGCTCCGACTGAGCCCCTCTCTTCTTGGCTTCTCTCTGCCTGCGAGCAAAGCCTGCTCCTGAAGCAAGGCCCGCGCCCTGTGCAGGAAATGGCCTGGGTCCAGGTCAGACATCTCATTGTCAGAGCGCAAGTCATCTCCACCCCGGTCATCGCCGCCGGTGTCAGACCTGGCTGGGCTGTCTTCAGAAATGTTTCCTATGTCATTGTTGAGTTCATTGTGGAGGTCGTTGTGTTCTGAGTCGTCGGTTGAGTCATAGATCTGAAAGAACTTCTCCTGCAGCTGACGTAGCTGTTTCTGCATGTCCTCCAGCTGCAGTTTCAGTTGCCGTCGCTCCTCCTGCTTCTGCTCCTTCCTCTGGCACACCAGCTGGGTGAAGCTCTGTTGCTGCTGCTGAGGCAGACGCTGCTTACGCTTGTTCTCTCGACTGCTACTGCTGCAAACCTCGCCCCCCCGTGGGCTGCTGGGGGCCTGCTGCTGAGACTGAGGGGGTGGGCAGTCTAGATCGATCTCTTGGTCTCCATCCATGTCATGGTCACGCTCATGACGGGAGGCAGCGGGTATCACCACACTAGGTGAGTGGCTCATACCACGTATAATGTTCTCTACGCGGGCTCGCTTGGCACGCAGATGTTCATCATTGAGACGTTCAATGTCAAAGGTGGCTAGGCCAGGACGACCAAAGGGTGACAAGCACTCTTGAGGGGTGCTATCATGGGAGGAGTTACTGCAGGCGTCCTCCTGGGGAGCATCTGAACTTGCATTGGAGAGCCCTGATCCGGGGAAGCCGAGATCCCCTCTATCACCCCTGTCCCCTCTTTCTCCCCTCTCAAGTCCTCCTCCATTTTTAGCCATGTTATTCTTGAGAAGCTGGGAGATAATAGTGGTGCCAGGGAAGGGCATCATAGTGTCCTCGTACGAGTTGGCCCTCTTCAGTAGCTTTCGGAGTACATTGGACTTGGATTCAGTGTCGCTGGCTGACACAATGCCAGGTCCACCATGTGGCTGCACTACAGAGCACTCCATGGAGTCGGTGTCTGATCCGTGGTGAGAGTGGGAGCTCAGAGAGTTCATGGCACTGAAAATGGCTGCTTTGGCGCGGGCAATGTTATCAGTGGTTGTTGTTGTGGCTGCTGCTGCGGAGGAGGCTGTGCTGCCCACGGTCCTCTTAACACCAATGTCCACACGTCTTCGCTTGGTCTGTCTGTTCAGGAGGGATTCGCTGTCATGGTCCGGCATCACGGGCTGCTGCTATTGGGCCATATCCCGCAAATCAGGATCAAATCCTCTGAGGACCTGTGGGCAAAAATTCACAAACATGACTCACCTAAGATAAAAAATATTTTCAGAATCTAAGTCAGGACAACAAAATCTTCATTAAACAGAGAAGCTTGAAAGTTTTTGATAGACTGAAACAATCAAAATCTATCCACCTTAAGGGACTTGCATCAACATTATGTATATAAATGGAAGAGCTCTGTCTCAAGCCAGCAGTCAATACCTCCACATATGTGTCTTAGAGGACGGCCACATCCATGATTACATTTAGGCAGTAAGGACCAGTGGCAGAGGGGTAAGGGGAAGAATTAGGCCTTGGCTCGACATTCCAGGGCAAAGTCCTACATTTTATCCCGTCCCCTGTTACACGCCGCGCGGCACTGAACCAGTTCCCACGGAACACAAAGCTGCATAAAATTATGATAATTACTTAAGTACATGTCCTCATTTACATTTTTGTGCAGTGTGAGCCAACATAGGATATATTAATTCTCAAAATAAAATAAAAATAAATAGGGTTAAGAGTATCGAGAAGAAAAAAAGAAGTAGTTTACAAGGAGAGGCAACGCACATGCCGTTATATTCCTTTTACTAAATCCTATCACGTAGTAAATGAACAATTGTTTGGTCAATTCAACAAACATATTGTCATTTTAAACCATGTTTACACATTGTGTAATTTTAAAATGCAAGTCCTGTGTTCACACTAATCAATATGGCCATCATATCTTAAGCAATAGGGAGGGTAACACATAAAAGAAACACAAAATAAGCCTATTGATTTTCGTGCCAGCGTGAGCTCACTTCTGTGTTTTTTGTTTGTCTTTTCATCTGGCAAGGGCAGTTAATTCTGCTCAAATGAATAGGTCACAAGGGTCAACTCTGGCAAGGAGCAACTTAAAGCGCTCTTACAAAAACCCTAATGCCCCTCTGAAAGCAAAACGTTTTGTCAGTACAGGCCTGCATCAATACTGCTATGTAAGCAGCGGTGGCAGTGTCTTAGTCAGAGCCATATCAGATGCTTCCAATCTCAAATTTAGTGATAATATCAAAAACTATTTAAACTGTATGCTTTTCTTTGTCAAGTTCATACATTTAAAAATCTCAGAAATATATATATATATTTTTTAAATGTTTTCTTAACAGTATAAAAGTGGCACAAGCGGAGCAACAATTTACATTTTTCTTACTCTTCAGGAAAACACCAGCCCTTTTTAAAACTCAGAGTGGATTTGTAATATATATATATATATATATATATATATATATATATATATATATATATATATATATATATATATAACAAATTCAGAATTATTTATTGGACTTTAATTTTACAGATTGCAAATATACTGAACTATTTATTCAATCTAAGCAAACTGAAAGATATATTTGCTACTTAGCTATAAACATTTTTATTGTTTTCTTCTTTTTTACAGAATGGTCAAATTACTGATATACGTGTGACTCATACATTTAATTTTGCTCTGACATTCTTAGACAAAAGCCAAGAAATGACGACGAATTTGAAGGCTCAGTTTCAGTGTGGACAAACAGCAGACAAAAATGAACTCCAGTGAGACTTTAAAACATTCCCTTTATCTGATTATTTTCTTATTCTAACTAAAAATGTTTTATCATCTTTACACAATCACTGCAGGTTCAAAGTAATTTGAAAATAAAGAAGAAGAAAAAATAACACTACACACACACACACACACACACACACACACACACACACACACACACACACACACACACACACACACACACACACACACATGCACACACACGCATAAGACTTTGCTGTTGGCTTTGTTTGACACTGTGTATTGTGATGCACCACACAAGTGGCAGATCTTTCACTCTGAAAGTAACATTTTGTAAACTGACAAGACTAAAAATCATAATTTACCCCTTAAATGTGGTGTCCCTTATTGAAGTGAAACCAGTATTTTAAAATGAAACTATTTTGATAAATGGCTTTGGCCCAAGTCTTGACAGTCACATCAGCAGTTGAGACAAGAGGTGATATATCTCCCCCCCAAAAAAACTGACTTGACTTGATCGCCTCAGGACCTTAACAATGAGCTTGAAATAGTCACTAGCACCTGTCTTTTCCGACGGAGCACCTGTCTCCCATTGCCCATGCGCACTCTCTCGCTCTCTTTCTCTCTCGTTCAAAACCTTTCAACAATTTGAAGCTATGAACTACACACATAAACAACGCGCTGTAAGATGTTCATTTGAACTCTTAAAGATCTTCGCCTTATCCTTTTAAACTGGTTCTTCACGTGAAACCCATTGTCATTTAAAAACCCTCAACCTTTAACCTTCAAACCTTTCGGGTGAAAAGAAACAAACAGAAGAAATCAACGAATGAAGTCCGCGTTTGAAACTTGGTTTAAATTCAAATATTAGTTGTTGTAACTTTTAGTAGTTCAACAACAACATGGACATTATAAGACGAGAACACAGATCTGACTGTTTCTTTGCTTATTTGATGGTCAGTGGACAAACTATCAAAACCTCAGAGACTGAGTTGCGTTCACTGACAACAATATACCAGCAGCTTTTTAACCACAATGCTACAAAGGTGCTGCCGCAGAAGACAGACGCCGAAATGACAAAACAGGACGACTGACAATCGTAAAGGACTTTGTGGAAATTTAAAAAAAAGACACGAAAGCGGTGTTAGAATAACATGTAGCCCACAGGACAAAGACAATACGAGGAAACTGCAAATTCACGGTTTCCAACACGCACTGAAGATCTAACCCAGCTAAATCTCAGTTCCCGTCTACAATCGCGTTTCCAAAACCAACTCCCAAACTTACTTCTAAAAGTTGCAAATCAACTTGATCTCCGCTTTGATGAGGAAGGTTGGGCTACCGTCCGCAAACCATCCTCGCAATAACACGGGCTGCTCACGCAACTCGCACCACACATCACGGTGCGGGGAACGAAACACAGCAAATAATGTCGTACAGATATCATTAGCTGTTGATCACCAAGATGATTTCCCCCGTTCATTATGTTTTGATTTGTTTATTATTTGTTGTCCGCCCACCGTGCAGCAGGCGAGGCAGAACCAGAACACGAGAGGGAGGTATCCGAGGACAAGGTTACTTACCCTTTGGATGAAGAGGGGACAACCTGAAGTCCGACGGCAAAATAAATAAATAAAAAAACGAGAAGAAAAACGCAGAGCTCGGCGGATTGTTCGGTACTGGGATATAACAATTTCTCAAAGAAGGAAGAGCTGGAATAAAGTCAGCGGCACGAGCGAAAGGACCGAAACAGGAAAACTATAGAAGATGAAAAAGAGCTCTTGCACGGCGGTCTCTCCCTCTATCCTCTGCTGTGACTAAAAGAGTGAGAGACATAGAGAGAGTACGAGAGAGCGAGCGAGAGAGAGCGCGAGAGAGAGAGAGAGAGAGAGACTGCGTGTGTGGGTCTCCGAGGCGCACTGGATGCAGAGAGCACTGGATGCTGGAGCGCTCCTCCGCCACTAAGATTCACTTTAAGACGCGGCTGAAGGAAACAGGAAGACGTGCGCGTCACGAGCGGCGTGATGTAACTGTCGCTGCCTACCAATAAGAAGCGTCCGTCCGGTCCGGAGAACAACGCACTGAACTTGACCAGAGAATGGGACTTGAGCATGCAACTAAAGGGAGAGAGAGAGAGAGAGAGAAAGGAAAAAAAGGAAATACCACTCTTACTAATCCATTTCTTCCTAAATCACCGACTGCGCGAGTAAGAATCGTTACGCACTTTGACATTAGGCCTACACCAAAAGCCGCAATAAAACAATGTATGTTATTTAATCCCATATGCATGTCTTGAAGGGCAGGGTTTCTATACTAAATGGTTAAGTGACAGTTTGATTTTATGAGATTTAAAACAACTGTGAGTACTTTTGGAAAGACATCTGAATAAGAACAATTTCTCGATAATAACTGCTAAGGAAATTCATATATTTGGCATCCAGTGAGATTATCTCTGTTGTATATTTATTCACTACATTTAAGAAGAAAACATGTTTTTTTAAAGATGAATGCGGCATTACGTGAATTGTTAAGGCAGAAAGCGTGTTATTGCAAATGTTTACAGACGTCTACCAGCCTTCCTCTTGGCAGTAAAAGTCTAAATTAAAAGCCGATTTTACAATATAAACGACTTTTTAAACGCTTGTGTTAATGCATGTTTCCATTATGTTTATGAGAGTCTATTAACATTCCTTCAAGCTCAGTCATTTGTAATGATTATCAACTTTTTTTCTTTAGATCTTTGAATATGTTTTAATAACGACGCTGAGCGCTTTTACATTTTTAATATCAGTATGCACTTCTTATTTTAATTTTTCCAACTACATTTGGACTTCTCAAAGGGAATAGCAGTAGTCGGTCACTTGGGAATAGGAGGTTCAAAGTGGCATGTAGAGATATTTTACGTGCAGAGTTTCCTCATTGGTTGCAGCAAAGTCGAATGTATGAACAAGCAAAGCAGCACAGAAGCTCGGAGCTTTGCTTTGGAATTCAGATTATCCAGGGAAGCCAATATATGAAGAGAGCTAAACGTCTCTTTGTGAAACGCTCAGTTAAGAGCCGAATATCATCATGAAACGTCTGTCACTCGGATCCGCAGTCTGCCACTGAACAAAACCCGTGCGTAAAGACTGCACTGTCATCAAAACATATTATCAAGTTAAATGTAAATGAAAACCAAAAATTAATACCGTAATGTTTTTATTTTAGTGAATTATAAGATAGTTTTCTCCCTTTGAAACTCCGCCACCTGTAAGGCTGAACCCTACGGACACTGACATCTGATCCTTTCCACAGAAAAACCTGTTCGACGCTTCTGATTTATGGAATGATGACGGCAGCGCGTCCTCGTGCATTCTATCCACATTTTATATTTATAATCACACTGCAGTGTTGCGTTCTGCTAATTTATTTAGACTTCGATCTTTACAACAGGTGTATACACAAATTGTTTAGTGATGTTATTTGGAAATGCGTGCAATAAACATGTATCTCTACAAAAGATAATTATTTTATCATCGACACATCCATCCGCTTTAGCTGCGTTTCTGCAATTAGAGAAGAAAGCGTAAGCCTCGTATTAAGTGCATCCAATACATTACCTACTCGTTTATTTTATAACAAACCCATAAAATAATTACAAACATAAATATATATATATACACATTTCTATCATTATTACTGATGAATCCGTCTGTCAATTTGTTGAAGGCAGAAAAGAAGAAAGTTATTCATGCACTATTATTTTTAGATCATTGTGCTTTTTTTGCCTTTTCTCTATTCTAAGGTTTTGACGTAGGATTCATTTGTTGCACGCAGAATCTTCTTTGTTTTAATCCTCTGCACAAACAGGATCCTAAAGTACTTAACTAGAAATCTTATTTTCCATATTCGCATCAGTCAGGTGCCAAAAGGGAAAAGGCGAGTCTCTTTTCCATGTCGCAAGCAAGTGTTTTTTAGGACGAACGAATTGCAACGAAGTCAGCAAACTTTAGTGTCTGGAGTGTCTTTTCCAGAGCAGGTGTCCCGGCCCCCTGCTCCCTCACTGGCCTGTGGCTGATTTGGCCTCGGCTCCCCTGGGTGCCGTCGGTGCGCACAGGCTGGAAAAACAGGCCGGGACATTAAAGAAGCGCGTGTTTGGAAAAGGAAGACTCGGATGAGGTGTAGAGGAAACGTGTCGGTTAACACTGCTGCTCTTATCGCGGCCCAGTCCAGGTGGATCAACCCGTGTTTTTATTTCAAACTCGCGTCCCCCTCCCCTCTTTTGGGTCGAGTGCGACACACCTCGATGCCCAAGACTGATAATGCGCTCTGGCATCGGGCACTGATGGCTGAATTTATTGACATATTTATTAGATTTGGGCCCAAATGCAGAAGGAGGGAGCCAGTGAAAACAATATTTCTCCCGGGGGTGTTGTAAAGGTACTTTTTTTAAATCACAATCTGACCACAATTAAGTGGTAATACGCGCGCGCACACGGTGATGGTTTTGCCGGAGTGTAGAAGCGACAGTAGCCTATTTTCCCTCGGAATTAATTTGGATCAACGACGGGTCAACTTTATTTCTATAATGATAATTATTTGTATTCTTATTGTTATTATTACAAGGTTATTTGTCTGTCGTCTTACTTTTGGAGCGAATTGAATGACTAAAATCAACAAACATAAACAAGTTAGTTTATGCATGAATTATTATCGAGAGTGAATATTATTCGGAAGAAAAAGCAATCTCTTGAGCAGCGTATATAGAATGGCATTAACCAAATAATGACTTGATGTGCTCCTACAACAGCTCCATTTCTTTTCACAGACAGACATTTTTTAGAAATAAGAGTGTGTGTGTGTGAGAGAGAGAGAGAGAGAGAGAGAGAGAGAGAGAGAGAGAGAGAGAGAGAGAGAGAGAGAGAGAGAGAGAGAGCTATTTGCGAAAACAGAAGCAGAGAAATGGCAGCGCTAAAAGCTGTTTTGTTCCGGAGAGGTCTCCGGGTCCCTGAATAAAAAGGTTTAGGAGACAGGACAGAGGAGAGGAGAGGAGGATTTGTCCGAGTGTAATAACCGAGTAGGCGTCCGACTCTTACAGCCTCTATCAAGTCCTTGTTGGGCCACATGTCCAGCACTTATTCAGCGTTCACCGTCAAAGATGGAGGAAAATATGTAAACCACTTGTTTGTCAAGGCAAAACCCATTTCAGTCTGACCTGAACGTGATATGAGAGACGTCTCTAGTAAAATAACAGACATTTACATAGATGTTATTATTAGTGATATTACATCTTGGCTGCCAGGGTTTTGATGGCTGGCACGGTGTGGCCCCCGATGACCCATATCCCTATTTCTAGGCTTCAAGTAGCCTAGTGGTGATTATGGAGGCGAGTGTGTGTGTGTGTGTGTGTGTGTGTGTGTGTGTGTGTGTGTGTGTGTGTGTGTGTGTGTGTGTGTGTGTGTGTGTGTGTGTGTGTGTGTGCGCGTGCGTGCGTGCGAGAGGTTGGTCATCCTCTGTGGCCTGTTTTATATACAAGCTATTCAATGAGATATACTGCATACAAGTCTCTCTCTCTGTCTCTCTCGCTCTCTTTCTCTCTCTTCCTCTCTATCTCTCTCTCTCTCTATCACACACACACACAATGTAAAGAAGACCACGTGACAGTAAAAAATGACAGCATACCCATAATCTTACACATAAAAGTAATAACATGCTGAATGGAAGACATGTATAAACATTTCTCTATATGAGAACAGCACACACACATTCTGTCTCGACCATCTTTCCCTTTGGACTCACGTGGCCCTCACAGTCCCAGTGATACAACACAGTCTGGCAACACTTTTCTAGATCCTCCTCTCAACAGTTTGCTCTGACATTAAATAAGGCTCCATGTCTGGCCTGCGTGGAAATAATAGGCAATTAAAAGAATTCTGCTCATAGAGGCTAATGGGAAATATGGTTGCATTCAAACTCATTAAAACCACAGATATACTCCAAACACCGGGATTAGTCAGTCCCGCATTGGACATTTCCTCAGCAGAAAAAGAAGCGGCGAATTCTGCAAAGTCTGAGTTAATTCAACATGTCTTACCAACAACCTTGAAAGTATACACATTTGTAAAATACGACAGGGGTTAGGCTAAAGTCGACAGGAATGAAGGGCGCGCGGCACACATGTGAACACGCGCACAAACACACGCACAGTGCGCCTTGGAGGTGCTTGGGCGGACAGACATGTTGGGAAATCGCCTGGAACTGTATTAAGCCTGACGTCCTTAAAACAAACAATGGCACCATGAAATAAGGGCTTATGCGCTCAAAGTCAAAGAGCCCCCTCAGCAACTCTCCCTGTTTATCTCTCCCTCTGTCTGACACACACACACACACACGCGCGCGCGCACACACACGTATCCACACACACTCACCATTTCTTGGGGGTTACACAGTCAGGCTCGCAGCTCCATTGGAGGGGACCAACTTTGCTCCTATGAACTCTCACCTGTCAACATGAGCAGAGGACTTTACTTGGTAAACACGAAAGGACTTTAGCTGTTTACTTCTGGCGGTAACTTAGACTATTTTATTCATTTAGCTGTTCTGCGGGTACTTCCATGGACGCCAAACTCCGTTCAATAATGTGATCATTTTAATGCGGACGTTCTTGGGCTGCATATATATTTCCTTACATGTGACTTGAATTATTTCGGAGACACTGTGCGCTTCATCGGCTACATCCGGCATGCATCCAACTAGCTTGACTGTGTCAGTTTGACATGTCGATCAACTTTTAGATTGCACCCTGCTCGCTACCGCATGCAGGGTGCAGGTCTATGCCTTCTTCCTTTTTAGATGTCCATAGCCATCACTCCAGCGCGACTACTGCTTACAAAAAAAAAACAAAAAAAAAAACATGGGCTGTGGCAGATAAGCGGCGGTCTGTTTTCGCTCCTCTGATCAGTGGTAATTATATTTGTTGGCGTGGAGGTAAGTGGTCCTCCCCGGGGGGCGTATTGTACTCGACTCAGTCCATGTCATGAAATAAAATTACAAGGAAAGGAGAAGATATCCTACAATAACAGAGGTGAGTCATTCAATCAAAGAGTAGTTAAATTAAATCTGAAGGAGAAAAAAAAAAAGCCTCACGGAAAATGCATTAGGAGTATGACGGACGGGGGCAGGGGGCTTCAAATAAAACGCAGGTTAATGAGATTTTAATAGCTTCTACGACTATGGCTGGTTAACAGGCGCACACACACACACACACACACACACACACACACACACACACACACACACACACACACACACACACACACAATCTCTCTCTCGCTCTCTCCCTCTTTCACACACACACACACACACACACACACCAGTGGCGTCCCTAGGCTAAAACATCCGGGGCTAAAGCCCCGGATGTTTTTTAATTAGCCCCGAATATTAATTTTCAAAAAAAAAAAAAATACGTCATTCACCCAAAACAGCGGCGTCAGGCAGCAGGCGCACTTGCAGTGTGCGCCCCCCTATTATACAAGTCGTCATTTAAGTTTCTCTTTCCTATAGAACAGGTCTACACCTTGTTCTGTTATTAAACAAACTAAACGGACGTATTTTATTGATCTTATCCGTCATTTCTGTCTCTAAATGGTCGCGTTAACACTTTGCTCTGCATCGCGCACGGCGGAGTTCCACCGCGATGCGCACAGACACGTGCGCGCGCACACACACACACAGGTGAGCACTGAGCACACAACAGCGGACAGAGAGCGTCGAAAAATATGTCGCGTGAAAAGCAGACCGCTATATCGGAGTTTTAAACGCTCCCAGGGTGAAGATGGCAACAGCAGCTCTCCTGTGAGGAGCAACCGGAGTTCTCCTCGCACCGGAGCAGCTCTCCTGCTCCAGGTGAAAGAGACAAAGTGCTCTTGTCTTCTACCAACAATGAGCTGCTGGCTTCACATATTACAAAAGTACAAAGTACACGAACATAAAACTAAGTCATTAATAAATACATGGAGAAATGTCTGTACTTTCGGGTAAATGGTTACGCCGTTAACAGGTTACGCTTGCGCATGCGCGACTCGCTCGCTTATTTTTTGGCGTTTTGCCAGAAGTCTCCCTGACGTCCTTTCTGCTGCTGCGTGTCTCAAAACAGAAAACAGATCTCAACGTTGAACATGAATTGTATCAAATCTACAACCCTGTTTTATAAAGATGTGTAGAGGAAAGCAGCTCACTGCTCCACTAATACTGATGCAACCTGATGCTCACATATCTGCACTCATTCTGTTGTGTTTGGCAACAAAATAAATAGCTTATTGTTTTCCACAATGAGCTATTTAGTAGTAACTAAATATTAGTATTTTTTTTTTGCACAGATACAACTTCCTGTTCATTGATCTAAGTGATTGCAATTAAAAGATAAAAAAAAATTCTGATGGAGCAATCTGATTTACTTGAAACTTTAAGTGATTGCAATTTTCTTTATTCTGTTATTTATAAAAGCACAGATGGAATCACAAAATGTTATTTACAGAAAAAGTTTGAGAACCACTACTTTAAGTGTTTGTGTTGGTGGAGCACTATTAGCATTATTAGCATCTTATGTCTAAATATTATGTTAAAGAGTATGTTATGTTAAATAATGTTAAAGAATATGTAAAGAATAAATACATATGAGTATGTAAAGAGCATTAAATGTACAATGTAAACACTGTACATGACAAGATGCATGGTTCATTAAACATCTCAATGTTTACTGTTGCTGAATGGTTACTGTTGGGATGTTCAACATGATGAATGGGGCATTTTTGTGCCTGGGCTATTGAGGGAAGTTTGTGAAAATTGCTAGCCTATTTGGTATTAACTGGTAACCATGAAATGCCTCAATTCAATTCAGTCCAGAAGAGCAGGTACCTGTAGGGTATGTGGAGAGTGTTTCTATGTCTAAAAATGTCGCTGCTTCACTCATCTGCTTCACTCTTCTGGGCTAAGCCCCAGATGTGTCAAAATCCTAGAGACGCCCCTGACACACACACTATCTCTCTCTCAGACACACACACACTATCTCGCTCGATCTCTCACACACTCTCTCTCAGACGCGCACACACACACACACACACACACACACACACACACACACACACACACACACACACACACACACACACACACACACACACACACACACACTCTCTCTCTCTCTCTCTCAGACACACACACTCTCTCTCTCTCGCTCTATCTCTTACACACACTCTCTCTCAGACACAGACACACACACACAAAGCTTTTTCTAGCTGACTGGGGCAATTAAGAGTAATTAGTGATCAGTTACCTGCTTCAGCCATTCGTCACATCCCCAACTATAAAGAGAGGCGTCCATAGTGTATGAAGTGACATATACAAGGCTTAAGTAGCTTTAAAGTGCTTCTCTCACCACACATTAGTCTCCAGTTATAAGTTTAGCTCTCCGCAACAGTCCGCTCTCCTGTTACAGCAGTGGACATTCACACGTCTTGTACCTGTTGGCACCCTTTTGTGTGGTTTATGTATCTTTGTAACCTTTGACCCCCATTGTGGATGTTTAGCATGGCACCCCAGCAGGCTCTCCACACTCGAGCAGCCTTTCTCTGGCGACCTCTGTTGACCTCTCACTGACCTTTCACACCAGAGGAGATTTGGCTGCCTCAGGGGAGGTCAGGAGGAGGGTAACGCTGTTATAATTGTCCTGTAAACACACACAGACTGTTTTCTGGTTCCTTGTTGATTGAAAATGAAATCTCTGGCTCTATCAAACTGGAAATGAATGAATGTATTTCCAACGAAAAACTGTACTGTACTTGAGTATTTTCTTTCTACTACTTAATAGCTTACACATACGTCGCCACATTTTAAGAGGGAAATATTGTACTTTTGTACTGATCTACTGTAAAACACTATATATGAATTTAGTGGAATCCCCCAATCTTTTCTCAGTAACTTCATATAAATATATACATTGTATCAATTCCACTGAATACAACATACAATTATTTAGTGCCCTTGTACTTTAAGTACATCAATTATTGTTATTATAGTATTAATGCATTTTGTACTTCTATTTAAGTAGTCTTTTTAATACAGGACAAGTATTTTTACAGCGTGCTATTGTTGCTTTTACTTGACCTAGGGACCTCAGTGGTACTCTACTATTTTGATTACGTTACTGTGCGTTGCCCATCAGATCCAGGTCTTTTTCTAATCTATGTGTGTTGCTGATAATTAATTTGAGTAGCTTGACCATCTCTGTTGAACATGTTCCAACTACAGGTTAAAAACCAGCAGCCTATAAAGTGCGCATGTATATGTACACAAGTGAGGCCGTGCACACTCAAGTATGAACTGTGTATATGCACAGGTCTACGTTCATGCAAATCACTCCCGGTATTTTCAAAGACTTCCCTGCGGACAGAAGCGTCTGCCAGCGCTGCTATAAATCACGCTGAGGCTGGTGCTGAGGGCAAGGCACACCTTGTCCACGTCGCCCCCACTCCTGAGCTGAATAAACCATAACATCCTGCCTCTCGTGCTGCCCGACGCCCTCTGAGCACGACCCTAGAGAAGACCCCCCTCGCGCCCTCATCTCCCCTCCTCCTCGTCCTCCTCCCTTCCTCCATCTCATCTCTCACCCCATCGCCACCATTGTTTCTCCTCCTCTTCTGTCCAACTACACTTTCTTTAGGAATTTTAGCACGTGGCGGAGGACAGTTGGGACGTGGGCTCTGCTTGTTTGGGACAACACACGACCCCCTCTCCATCTTTATTTAACTCTTTTTTTTCCATTCCAATGACTTCCTGCTAGAAGAGAGGGATGAGAGAAAGAAAAAAGAGAAAGAGAATAGCAAAACAGCAGGAAGCAAGCATTTAACAGGAGGATGCCGACACCCTCATCCTGTCGTGTGCCAGCGTGGTTCAGGTGCTCTGGGCCAATCGGCTTCCTCCGCACGTTTACCTCAGGGTGTGCCGAATTTGGCTGAGACGGTGTACATTTCCTTCATGATCCTCTCTGGAGGAAGTATAACGTTGGGATTTTACTGCCCATCCACAGGAGCCAAGTGCACAGGCTCGTAATAGAGCATTAAAACCCCTCACCACCCAACAGAGACATAAAAGTGAACAAAGAAGAAAGAATGTGTGGAGTGTTGGGTTATCTCCTGATTATTTCCCTTGATTTTTACGGCTGCAGAGGGAGAAGCTAAAGCAAACAATCCAGCACAGCGGTTGGCACTTGGCATTCCACTTGAAGGTCTTACAAATCTCACTTTGGAAAAGAAAGAAAAAACTTGCTGTGTGTTGCTTGGCAAGCAACCACACAAATAATTACCGCCTCTAAAATGTAATTTCGGGGTAAAAGGATCGCCACTGCCAATAAATTCACTGATATGCAACACTGTGTTTTAATTTGAAAATCCATTTAGTTAGAGGAAGGAGACACATGTTTTAGATGTCAGAATTCTAATTTTGGAACAAAACTCCTCCTTTAGTCATCTACAAAAGATACAGACACAAGCACACACAAATGTGTCTTTGTATGTGGCCGTGCACATGTACACGCACACAGACACGCACACAGACACGTCCAAATCTCTCCCTCACCCTTGTTTGCCTGGTATATCCACCAGAACGCCAGAGGAGCCCTGAGAGGGCAAGAATAGCATGTGCCTATTTGTGGCATCATTGTTATAGAGATAAAAGATCTCACTGTTACGCTCACGCAATCACATGCACACTCATACCCAGGCAATGAGCGATCATGTACTGTGTACAGTACCATCACATACAATCAAGGTGAAATATGTACTGATACACACGCTGGTCAGGAACATGAAGTACAGCCACAAAAAACTAAAATATCCACCCATGCAGGTATGTACAGAAATTCTCTCTCTCTCTCTCTCTCTCTCTCTCTCTCACACACACACACACACACACACACACACACACACACACACACACACACACACACACACACACACATACAGCATGCATCTCCCAGCAGACACACATACTCACTGAGCAGTTCCTAGAAGAGACAGAGGCGTAACCTGCTCTTTATACATCCATCCAGCTTCTTTTACTCGGCTGCTTGCAGTGTGTGTGTACAGTACGTGTGTGTGTGTGTGTGTGTGTGTGTGTGTGTGTGTGTGTGTGTGTGTGTGTGTGAATGCCACACCACAGCTCCATGCCTCAACCATGGGATAACCTGACTATAAATGAGCCGTACTGGCACCTGTGCCGGTAGATCCAGTGTTAGGACAGAGTCCCATAATAGGACGTTGTGTCTTTCGTTCTGTTGGTATAATTAACTGCTCTCAGAATAATGTCTCCTCCTATAACCGGTAAATGTTTTTCTTGAGGTGGCGCTTGTGTTTTAAACTTTTGGGATCATGATAAAGGAAGAGAATAATTCCTCCAAAAGTAAAATGCAAAGTAGCTCGATACTATTTTTCAAAACATATGAACTGATCTTGAAAATAAACTGAGGTTTTAGTCGAGGCGCGCCCCTGTAAATTTGGTTCAGTATCATTCATTTAGATTTTTTGATAGTAAACCCAAATGTTACCACTCAGACAAACACGTTCTCACTCCCAACTCTCTTTGACTGACTAAGCGCTCAAGTGACTAACGACTCACGTGACAAGAGCGTGACAAACGTGTCACATGACCAGGGACTCACATTGACTTTTAATTTCACACAAGTCACGAACAGCGGGCACCTGAGTCAAACTCCTGTGTTTGTTTGACCCATCCACCACCATAAATTCTCCCTCCTGCCCACTCAAAGTGGACTGGCCTACACTTCATACAACGTCAGGTGCTCTGAGCGTCTAATAATGACGAAGAGTTGAAAGCCCCATTAGTCATATACAGACGCTAAAGGCCGTCGCTATTGGACGCCAAGGAGAAGTGATCAAGCAAAGGAATACAGTACTTTTGGCGAGTTGGGAGTGAGGAGAGAGAGAGAGAAAGAGAGAGGAGGAGGACACTTCGTCGCGGGGGGGTAGCAGTAGTGTGTAGCATGCCGTGAACTTACATTTACGTTGAGATCGGTCGACCAATGACAGTTCTCTCTACAGTCAGAGCTTGCGCAAGAAGGTGGAACGTGAGGGAGATACCATTTCCAAAACTTGTAAGGGGGTAATAACTATTTTCCCGCACGTAGCAAAATCCCGGACGTTTTTGGAATCCCTGCCGGACGCTTTTTTTAGGTCTCGAAAAGAGGACATGTCCGGGAAAAAGAGGACGTCTGGTCACCCTATGTTATAGGGGTGTGACGAATCAGGGAAGGACACGTCGTGACTGCTAAGACCCAATACGCAGCATATATACGCAGTAGCATACGCAGGTGTATACCTCATCGTTTCCAAACTTCTCCGTTTACGACCGTCCACACGAGGAAGTAACCAGGGAGTTTTTAAATGTATCCGTCCTCAGGAGCGTTTTCAAACTCCTCCGTTTTTGGTGCTCTAAAACTCCGGCGTAGTGTGGACGCTCAGTGTAAACATAGCAAAAGATATGCATTTTAAAATGGAAACGTAGGAGTGTGGACATGGCCTGAGATAAATAGTATAAAGTCTATGGGAAACTGATTTTAATTTTACTTTGAGTATTTCTGTGGTGTGTATTATAATTTATTTTAAACTTGTTCGACTCTAAAAAAGCCTTAATGTTTCAAAACAATAACAAAACCTTTGTTTCTGAGTCTACAATACAATTCTACATGGCAAACTGGTTGTTGTATTACTCACCCACGCAACCCTAACTGCCCTCTCACACACACACACACGCACACACACACTGCTTTCAGTTGTCTTTAGCTAAGCCAGAGGACAAGTGATGCCCAGGGCTGTTCCTGATCCTCCTGGCCTTTTCCTTGCAGGAATCTCCTCTTCCTGTGCGGAAGTTTATCGTGGTCAGTCTGCCTGTCACTGGTGCCTCCCAAAGGAAAGTGACAGCGGCTTTATTCAATCGCTGACCCGTGAAGAGGACAGCGGAAGAAAAAAAAACATGTGTGTATGTGTAACCTGACTAAGGGCTTCTTTTCTCTGCAGTAAGGAGGTACGATGGATCTTGTACAATCAGCACGACCTCTGGATATGTGTGCGTGTCATGCATCCAGTGTCATGTCCTTTAACCGACCCCAACGGCGTGACTGCATCTCCCCTCCCTCTTTTCAGCCTCTTTTGTATGTCCAGATAGAACAAATCCTCAAATCGGCCTGGTGATGTCCTTTTTTCGGCTCTCTATACAAACGGATTCGTTCTTATTTTTCTATTTTCCATCTCAAAGTCGAGGCCCTGCAGCCTTGAAGATAGATAGATAAAAAGGATAGTGAAATGATGTCCATCTGCTCTGATGATCTCTCTCCAACTTTGTTTGGCATCAGCTTTTTCTCCATCCGCGCTGGTCCCATCAGCCCCAGAGAACCCAGTCACTGGCCTTTTCTTGACCCAGTTAGGACTCTGATCCGTTCACTCTCCCCTCTGTGTTGGGGTTCAACAGAGAATCCTGAGATTATCGGATGGTCACTTAAGAGGGAGCGAGAGAGAGCGAAGTGCAGTCCACTTAGCTGAAGATTATCCTTTAAAAGGAAAGGACAGCGGTGGAGAAGGATAGAAGGAGAAAAAGGGATGTGCTTAAGAGATGGATATAGAGGGGGCGGATGGAGGGAGAGATTGCGCGGACAGTCAGATGGATCGAGAGAGGGCAAATGAATCATATGGAGATAAAGTGTGTGTGGGAGAGGGTTAACGAAAAATGCGAAGAGAGAAATACGGCAATGAGGGGAAAGTGTAAATGAAAAAGCTTGGATGGAGGTGAGGCGACGGAGCGAGAGAGAGCGGAGGAAGGTCGAGGGAGAAAGGCAGAGATGGAGAGATAAAGAGAGGAGGAAGCAGGAAGGATGAGGACAAGAGCTGGATTAAGCAGTAAAAACAGGGATTGTGAAGTGTTCACTAACTAAACTGAAGATTATGGGTAATGGAGTGTAAAGGTTGACTTTTATTTGACAAACAACAACAGAACAATCGAGAGCAAGACCTACACCGCGTTCCACATTATTATGCAAATTACACTTTACTCAGATTTTCCTAAATAGTAATGCACAGTCAGTCAGTATCATTTTCAAGTCATCAACTGTTAGAGTATAAGTCAAATTCTATTGAACAAACCTCCTAATGATAACAGTATTTTTTTCAAAAATAAAAAACTCAAAATGCAGTGTTCCAAAATATTATGCAGAATTTCAGAGTTTCAAGATATTTTATAGGTTGTAAAGAACACAACATTGTCATTTGTTGAATTTGCAGCATTAGGAGGTCATATTTACTGAAATCAAGAAAAGTTTGAATCAAAAACATCTTAACAGGTCAAGTTACATGTTAACATAGGACCCCTTCTTTGATATCAACTTCACAATTCTTGCATCCATTGAACTTGTGAGTTCTTTGATAGTTTCTGCTTTAATGTCTTTGCAGGATGCCATAATAGCCTCCCAGAGCACCTGCTTGGATGTGAACTGCCTTCCACCCACATAGATCTTTTGCTTGATGATGCTCCAAAGGTTCTCAATAGGGTTAAGGTCAGGGGAAGATGGGGCCCACACCATGAGTTTCTCTCCTTTTATGCCCATAGCAGCCAATGCCCCAGAGGTATTCTTTGCAGCATGACATGGTGCATTGTCATGCATGAATATGATTTTGCTACGGAAGGCACGGTTCTTCTTTTTGTACCACAGAAGAAAGTGGTCAGTCAGAAACTCTACATACTTTGCCGAGGTCATTTTCACACCATCAGGGACCCTGAAGGGGCCTACCAGCTCTCTCCCCATGATTCCGGCCCAAAACATGACTCCGCCACCTCCTTGTTGACGTCTCAGCCTTGTTGGGACACGGTGGCCATTCACCAACCATCCACTACTCCATCCATCAGGACCATCAAGGGTTGCACGGCACTCATCCGTAAACAAAACAGTTTGAAAGTTAGTCTTCATGTAGTCCTGAGCCCACTGCAATCTGTTTTGCTTATGAGCTTGGTTTAGGGGTGGCCGAATAACAGGTTTAAGGACACTTGCAAACCTCTTGAGCATCCTACATCTTGAAGTTCGCGAGACTCCAGAGGCACCAGCGGCTTCAAACACCTGTTTGCTGCTATTCAATGGCATTTTAGTGGCTGCTCTCTTAACCCTACGCATTTGTTTGGCAGAAATCTTCCTTATTTTGCCTTTGTCTGAACGAACCCGCTTGTGCTGTGAATCGGTGACAAATTTCTTTTCACCGTCCGATGATCACGCGCAATTCTTTTGGAAATATCCAATGTTGTGATACCTTGACCAAGGTATTGCACTATTTGCCGCTTTTCAGCAGCAGAGAGATCCTTTTTCTTCCCCATTTTGCCTGAAACATGTAGCTTGCTTAATAATGTGGAACATCCTTCTTAAGTAGTTTTCCTTTGATTGGGCTCACCTGGCAAACTAATTATTATTATTACTATTTGGATGATTTCAATCATCCAAATAGCCCTGAGACACAATACCATCCATGAGTTTCATTGAAAAACCAAAAAATTAATGTTTATGACCCTTAAATACAATTTGCCTAATAATGTGGAACGCGGTGTAATTCACAGTTTAATTACAGACGGAAATATGTAGTCTTTTTAATAATTTTCAGTTTTACAGAGTTTGCGGTCCATGATATGTACTTTATAACGCTTCAGGTGTGTCACTCCAAGAATAATATACATATTTTTAACAGTCTCAGTTTCATAGCTTTTCCAACCAATTCCATCAGTTATGAAACTGTTTACTCAATAAAGTATTTGCTGAGATCTGGGAACACAGCGATATTGCTACAATAAAACCTAATGGGGCAAGAAACATGAGCAGTCTGATGAAGAGTTTAGCCCTTTTATCATACAAACTTAAAATGTTGAAAGGACAAATGCGTTAGCAAACAACGACACATCCATCAGACATGGAGCAGCATTAGCATTCATTTGGAGTCACGTACTTGTCCAACTGACAAATATAAGTCCAATTCACTCTCCTTTTAGCTCTGTGTTTGGTCCCCAGCACCACCTTCATGATATATCTGGCTCTTTAACTTTAACTCTGCACTTCACCAGCTAGACGCTAACTTTGTGTTTCTCTCATTTGTTGCTGGGCAGGTAACGGTCAAACTGAATTTAGAGTTGTTTTGTTAAGTTGTTTTGCTGACAATGAACTAAAAGAAGCTTAAATGCTCCATACAGCTGAAGAGACCTACAGTCAGTTAATTATCTCCGGGCTTGTCCCTTTGAGCAAGTAATTCAACATATCTTCATTCAACAGTTATATCTTAGAAAAAGGTATTTCTCATTATCCGTGCTTGACTCATCCATCCACCCTGACCTCCATCATGCAGACTTTGTCACTCTTTATACTACCTCACCGGACTTCCTGTAGCGGCCGCCCTGCACGACATGGCTAACGATTACGTGAGTTATAGACAAATAATGGTGCATTACCTTTCAAGCTATAAGTACGAAAACTGAATTAAAACAGACAGTTATTTGACACATAGTTAATATTAAAACAATTAATTATAGCAGTATTAAAGGTAGTAACAAACGCGAGTGTCGTCACAATGTCCGTAACAACCTGTGTGTGGTGTACTAAGAACTTGTAATTACATCTTTTAATATTGTTTATGAATATCTCTGTTATGATTGTTGTATTTTATTCATGTCCTATTGCTTATTGCTGCTCTGCATGTCTGCATATGTCAAAAAAGGCTATAATAAGTATTGCTTGGCTGTGTTTTTTTGTAATTTTGCGTTTCTTGCTTGACTTCATGTAATGAATAGTGGATATTGTTGATGTATTACTGTACTAATGTTTTGCATGCTTCCTGTTACTCGTTACGCGTCTGGTCCTCCGTCAATTTTAGGCATCATCTCATTGGTTTCAAAACCTCTCGCCAAGGAAAATGAACGCTGGTAAATGTACATGAACAAGTGTGCGTTGTCCTAGATAATGTAAATAAACAAATTACATGAAGTATGCCAAGCGTCATGGGTGTTTAGAACGGGTTGGGTAATCCTTTTACTGTTCCCCAAAAAGTTTATCTTTTATCTTTTTATTTTTGTCACTATCTACATTTCTAATTTCAAATCAACCTGTGTGTTGTGTTCTGCATTTAGCCAGACATTAAATATGTGCTCTTGTCTGACTACAAAAAATAAATCTCTGTGGGGTAAAGGAAATCATTTGTTTCTAGATGTACCTACAACAGATATATAGGATCTCTCTCTTGATAGGGTCGAAAAGCCTTGAGTTTAGTGTGAATGCAAAATGCTTTAAAATCTCAACGCAGTCATACTCCGTCCATTCATTCATACATATACATTCATGAATGGATGGACTGGGAGTTTTTTTTAGGGGTCAATGACTTTGCGAGAGAACGAAAGAGAGATCATTCCCCATCATTTGATTGGATCAGTGGTCATGCCATCGTCCAATTATTGTAGGCTATTCCCCTGGTAGAGCGCACACACACACACACACACACACACACACACACACAC
This sequence comes from Myoxocephalus aenaeus, assembly GCA_038501785.1. Classification (NCBI taxonomy): domain Eukaryota; kingdom Metazoa; phylum Chordata; class Actinopteri; order Perciformes; family Cottidae; genus Myoxocephalus; species Myoxocephalus aenaeus. The sequence goes on from JBAMJR010000091.1 coordinate 1,414,120, forward strand.
ACACACACACACACACACACACACACACACACACACACTCCCTGCTGAAGTACACACACTTTGAAGTGTATCACAATGTCTGTTCATCTCCCCTGCACTGAATTTGAGGATAAATACCATTTGTTGGTCAAGCAGGTCATTAGTGAGTGAAAGAGAAGAAAAAAATCTGTCTGTCGAGTGTGTGTGTGTGTGTGTGTGTGTGTGTGTGTGTGTGTGTGTGTGTGTGTGTGTGTGTGTGTGTGTGTGCATTTTCTCTGTAATAATAATCCCTATGAAATCCACATTTCTCAATCCGGTAGCTCAAGCTGACACTTTAAATAAAATCATTCTAATCCCACATGGTAAGAGAAATGAAAATGAGGAGATTAACATGGGGAGGAGGAGGGGTGCCCCCCTCTGTCTCTGTCTCTCACACTCACCCCTCTCTCTTTCTCTCTCTCTCTCATCCTTGAACCCCTGTTGCTTCCCCTATTGAGATTGTCCTCTTTCCCATCATGCTCGGGTGAGAGATACATATAGAGAGCTTATGGCAGGTATAGAAGACTGAGGAGCTTTTAGCCTTGGTTTTAGATATTGTCCACTGGAATGTGTGTGTGTGTGTGTGTGTGTGTGTGTGTGTGTGTGTGTGTGTGTGTGTGTGTGTGTGTGTGTGTGTGTGTGTGTGTGTGTGTGTGTGTGTGTGTTACATGAACAGTATGTCTTTGCGACTTTGTGATATAATATAATAAAAATGTTTTTTAACCAGTCTCTGGAAATGGCAAAAGGTCCAAGCAGGAGAAGCACAAGAAGAGTTTAGAGTTCACACTTTGCTTTTCATCTTGATCAGAACATCATACAATCTCTTGTCACCCTCAACCAGGACAAGTGAAATGAGGTGAACAGACTCACCAAAGCTTCACCCTTCTGTCAGATTTAACATCTAATCTACATTAGGATAAGGCTTTCACCGCTCAGGAAAAAAAAGAGAAGAATAAAAAACGGCATCACCTTTTCATCCTAGGGCCAAGCCTTTTATTCCCCCTCTTCTCATTACATTAAAGGATGAGGGATGCAGAACAGTGGATGAGCGGTATTTAAAGACACCATCCCCTTCATCTGTTTTAATTTCTCTGTATTTAAGAGACTCCCTCCTCCATTCACCGCTCCCTCCCTCTGTTTAATTTCTCTTTATCGAAAGACTTCCTCCCTTCATCTGACTGATTGATCTTTGTCTCAGTGCAAATGACATGGGAGAGTTAGTTACAGCAAGGTCCCTAATCCCACTTTGGTGATGGGGACGTTGTGTCTGAGTGGAGACGGGGCAACTTTAGTTTTACAGATTCAAGCTCTTTACAAAAAATGGTTCTACATAGCACACATGTGGCATGTATTTTACATGGTGCAACATTTTTAACAGTGCTAACGACGGCTAAAGTGCTGACAGAGCTAACAGTGTTTACCTGAGGGGGAATTGGAGTGTTGGTGCAACACTTCTGTGGTCGTGACGATGCTATCAGCTGCACCCTCCATATAAGAGCAGGGCAAAACGGTGGCCGGGAGCTAACCAGTGCATGGACATGCACTAAAAGCACGGCATGTCAAAAAGACACACACTAATTATTTACAGGACTGAATCCTGTAAATTACGCCTTTGAATCTTTTGTTTTTTTTGGCTCACAGCCCTGTTAAAGCTGCTGACAGAGTGAGAGGAAAGATGGAACTTCCTTTTTCAAATTGTTTTATGTGATTCAGACACAAAGTTCAGTGTCTCACAAGAAAACGTAAAACAATCGGAGAAAATACTGAGGATGGTGATAAGTTTGCATGTAAGTTATATGAATTGACAAATATCATTAGGGCTGTGTCTAACAATTGTTTTCATTACCAGTCAGTCTGATAATTCTATACAATGTCTTATTCAAATATTTTGGACAAGCACCAATCCAAAAGCCAGAGATGTTCGGTTTCCTGTTACTAAAGACGAGGAAAAGCAGTAAAACCGAAGAACTGAGAAGCTAGAAACAGGGAATGTCTGATTTGTGTGACTAAAACAACATATTGATGCTCAAAAAAAGCTTAATTTGATTGGAAAATCAACCAATAGTTCAGCTCTAAAGATTATCATCATCATCATCATCATCATCATCATCATCATCATCATCATCAACTCCACCAATATGACTGAGATGACCGTCAGAGTGAAAAGGTGCAGGCAGAAAGTCATAGCAGGCACAAATACAGGCGTTCAGTAAAGTATTGAAGGTTTATCCTGGTGAATAAACACAAATACACACTCACATACACACAAACACACACATGTTAAGAGCAAGGTCTTGGGAAGTAGGTTAAGCAGACCGGGATCACCTCTCGCTGCTCTCTCCCAGCTTAGAAGCACTGAGAGAGTCGGGTGGGAGGGATGGGTGACGGAGGTGGAGAGGGTGAGAGAAGGGGGGAGAACGAGATGGAGAAATCTTCCAGAGGACATCTGTCACAGGGAGCAACTTGTGAGCTGCTTTTTTTTCCAGCCCACTCTGTGACCCACAGATTCTCTTGCATGACTGACTAAGAACTATGAGAGTTTCAGAGGGGGCCTTAGCCCCTGCACACGGCCTAGGAGACCCCGTACGGATCTGGTTAAGTAAAACATCTATTATATGGAGCAGAAATGCAGGATGATACTGAATCTGCAGAATTAAATCAATGTGCTCGTCAAGTCATGACAGAATTATACATTGACAGGAAAATGTTAATTTTCAGCTACAAATAATTTGATCAAAGAACCATATGACACGTCTGTTGCTGTTCTGTGACCATGTGTCCACATGTGAGGATGTCTTTGGTGCTGAACAGAAAAGAGCTGCACATTGCAAAAGTGCATGCTTGAGAACATTTCTCCCCCTACCGCAGGTGTTTAAGCTGTACAGTAAACAATAAACGCTTTACACACATACATATACACACACGCAAACACAAAAGGCTCATTGTGTGTTGCTGTATGTCCGCTAACCCATCCTTTTTAATCTGGGATTATGGTATTCCCATCGAGATGGCAACAGAGGAAACAATGCTGCATTTCATGGGAGGAAATGCGCAATAATGATGTTAACACCTCAATCTGCCTTATTTAAACCATAATATATGCCCCCCTCTCTCTCTCTCTCTCTCTCTCTCTCTCTCTCTCTCTCTCTCTGTTATATATGCCGACACACAGTTTTAGTTTTGTCTCCGCTAAACAAGCCTTTAATCACACAAATATAATCTCTTTAGAAATGAAATCCAATCCAAATTTCAGAAATTGAACTCCAATTTTCTTGCAAACAATATTATTTGTGTGTGTGTGCGTATGTGTGTGTGCGTTTGAGTGAGTGAGAGAGTGCCTGTGAGCCTTACTGTGAGCATACACTGTACAGTATAGCTGCTCCCATGGGCTGAAATCCGACACTAAAATCGTCCATTAACACACTATCAAATCTATTCTTCTCCGTCATGTCACACTTCCATGAGCCATTTGTGTCTTTAGTGCTTTGGATATTCAGCTTCTTGAATGCAGTTCACAAGCGCAGTAATAGGATGCCGTCTTTATGGATAAAGAGTTTCTCAAACCCTTGGCCCTCGAGCCAAAACCCTCTGTTGGAGTTTACATTTGGTGAAAGTTTAAGTCCATAACAAAATGGACCGTTATGTTTAAGTACATTTAGATTTTATGTTCTGTATTTCCTGATAAAAATCATCAAGTGTTATTTAGCTAGATTAGATGCTGTTTGAATTCAGAGATGGAGGCCAGAGGATCAACTCCTGTGTTTGCGAGGTCACGGTATGCTGGTCTGTGAATAAGACCTCTGATGATGGCTGTATTTTTATTGTGAGGCCTCAGGTGCTGCCAGCGTCACACATGGACACTCATGGCACCGGTGTCCTGGCACACGGCGTCTAACCAGAGAAGGGCCAAGACGTGTGGCTGTGTGGCTAAGCGAGAGTGTGTGTTGATGTATGTGTGCGTGCGTGCATGCTACATGGCGGCTGTGGCTCGGGACGGATCAGATCTGCGAAGATCGCCGGTTCGATCCACGGCTCCTCACTATCCGAAGTGTCCTTGGGCAAAATAATGAACCCAAAATTGATCGCGAAGGCTGTGCTATTGATGTGTGAATGTCTATTAGATCCTGATGAGCAGGTGGCACCTTGCATGGCAGCCTCTGCCATCAGTGTAAGAATGTGTGTGTGATTGGGCGAATGTTGACAAGCAGTGTGAATGCCCGGAAGGCTAGAAAGAAGCTATATAAATGCAAAGGCCATTTAACATTTACAACACGGAGAAAAAGATTGGATGTGTGTGTGTGTGACTCTCCTGCCTGAAGGAAGGCCAGCAGTGTTGGTGTGGAATGCAGATGAGTATAACGAAGAAACCCCGATGCTAATGCTAATCCATCTCTATATTACAAATCTAATCTTTGCCATATGTTGCAGGGTTTTCATATAGGACATACTTAGGTCATGCAATGCATTTAATGCCAGTGAGAATAAGTAATGATTACTACAACCACTGTAAAAATCAATTTTACCAGCATTACTATATAAAGAAATAACACCAGAGCGTCTTAAAAGCCTTATACAATTACTTTCTCATTGTTTGTTTCGGGCCATTTACATTAGTGCGCTTTGGATTCAGGAGCATTTAATTACAGTAATAGCACAGTTGTGAGTGCATGTGTACATGCATGTATGTATGTGTTTGCACATATGTATGCACGCAGGCATGTCTGTGCATGTGTGTGTGTGTGTGTGTGTGTGTGTGTGTGTGTGTGTGTGTGTGTGTGTGTGTGTGTGCACCAGCTGTCTGATCAGTAATCAGTTAGCAGTGGGCTAATGCAGCCTCCTTAACCCAGGGGCCTCATAAGACAGCCTCTGGCCCAGCCCCTCTCTCTGCCAGGGACAAATCCATTACCCAAAACAAGGACATCAAATGTCAACAAACACACACACACATACAGATTGTATATACTTGCTCCAAAGCGTATTTGATTGATGTCATGCAAGGGAAGTGTGTCTATGAAATGCTACAACTACTGAATGGGAAGAAAACACAGTGGCAATAGTTATTGACACGTCTTTAGTTTAATACCAGTTGTTAGAGGGAAGCTAGTGGTTTTATGCATCTCTATATTGTGAATGATTTATTTTTCAGTTTTTAGGAAGGTCTTCAAGCTTGCCAAAATTCCATCATAACTCTAAAATTAACAAAATAAATACATTTGGGAGATAATAAAAAATACACTTTTGAGTGTTTTTTATTCTTCAAACAAGGGATGCAGCCTTTAAAGAAAAAGAAATAGTCTCCAAAGGGGTTCTGGGCATTTTGTCAAGGGCTCTATGACCAAACCACCGTTCTACAAAAGGTTAACATAAATAGCACATAAACTGCACTGAAAACAGACCCTCAGAAGTGGCACAAACACTGCGGAGGCTCCCCAAGGGCCTGATGGTAAGCAGCAGCGTTTACATATCAGCGGTGCTCATAGCATGTACAGTGATCTGGCAGGTTGGAGAGCTTTGATGCTCCGTCACCCAGCAGGTCGAGTGTATCGATCCCCAGGGCGGTGCCGCTTTCTGGGCTGGCCCTGCTTGGGTGACAGGGCCCCCTCCCGGAAACCTCCCTGGTGCCCGTACCCAACAGATGGCCTCAAAGAGGGACCAGAGACACAGGGCCAATATCCAGCTCTCAAACAGAGGAGCAGAGGAGCAAATGGCCTGTTAATATTTCATACAAACACTCTCACTCATCTCCGAGCAAGGAAACGGACAGGACTGAAAGCGCAGTGTGAGTGTGTGAAGGGGCAAGTGTGTGTGTGTGTGTGTGTGTGTGTGTGTGTGTGTGTGTGTGTGTGTGTGTGTGTGTGTGTGATATCAAAGATATTTTGATGAAATATGGATAGTTTTCCCACTCAGTGGTGCTTCACAGCTAGACTCCTTGTGAATGGTAATCAGTAATCACACACTTGTTTGTCAAAGGTGAGACTTTGGCCACAGATCCAGCAAGAAATGCAAGAAAAAAGAAAAAAGACTGACACCGTCTAAAGAATAACAAAACCATGGAGCTCCCCTCTCTGCAACACACACATGCACACAGACACGCACGCACATCCCCAATTACTCTCAGCACCAGATCCTTCCTTAAGCCTGTCCTGTATCTTTTGAGTGTAACCTGCACGCTAATAGCCCATAACCCTTGTACAGATCAGTGGAGGTTATGCTATTTGCTGGTCGGTAATTGCCCTCTTCATCAGTACTCTGTCTGCGCAGGCAGCAACGCGGCCAGCCCCGGGGTCCTCCTGATGTCATTAATGTGTGATTAGGGCCGGTGGGGAGCAGCAGTTAGGAGGTTAAAAAGCCCCTGACAGCCCTCATCATCGGCGAGGAAACCCTGAGACTGATGCTGGGGCTGCGCAGATGGGCGAGAGCGTGCGGCTGCCAAAGCCCTAACTTGTTATTCCTCTTCACCTCCAAAAATTATGCCATGCTAATAAATGGCACTGACACGGCCATGCATGTCTACGGCTACACTGACACAGGTACAGACATATCCTCAAACAAACACACAGGATACGCTTCATCATGAAAATAAAAATGTGTTCAAGCTTTCTTGATTGAGGATGAATTATATAGTTTGAATGAAAACTAGGGGAGAAACTGGGAAGGCTGTGAATACAAAGCGAGTTTAATACACATACATGCACAAAGTTTTGCCTTTCTTTTAAACTTGATGACACTGATTGGACTTGAAATGATGAGTTGGTCTTGGGAATAGGAAGCTGACAAGTTAAACTTGACACAAGCAATCTAAACTACAACCGAAAGTGTCGCCTAAGTGCTCAATCATGTCAGGGTTTTAGGATTCCTTTAAGTTGTCATCTTTAATACATGAGACGATTTCCAGCCCCGACTGTGCAACAAAGTCATTAGACTGGGAGGAAAGATGAAATATAAATCAAGCGTCTCTCTCTGCCCCTCCCCTGTGAACAGGTGGCTGAGTTGAATGAGAGGGTGCGCTAACTTGGCTGTCACCGTGTTTTCCAACAGAACCGCTGCCTTCTAAAGCCAAACCACCGTGAATTATACATCTATGGCAGTAATTCTCTCAGAGGAGAGAGAGAGAGAGAGAGAAAGTGAGAAGGGGGGCTAAGAGAGTTAGCGAGATTAATGGCTGAAGCGGTTGTTTTTGACGCAGCGATCCTTGGCTCCGCTTCCCGCCTGCCGCTTATTGGCTTTTCAGAGCACATTTATTTATTTCGTTAACAAGAGAGAGCGGCCACGTCGCTGTCACTCTTTTGGCTCGCTCACTGCCACAGCAGACTTGTCATCTCCTGCACCGTGGAGTGCGCCTTTGAACCCTGCCACGGACTACGGAGTGGGAATATTAATAGTGCAACAAACAAGACTTTAAAAATAGCAGAGTTCTGTCAGAGGCCAAATGTCACTGATGCTTTTTGTGTGTTTTGGTCTCATAGACTGACTTGTCAACAATCATTTAAGGACAGGTTTTACTCAAAGGTCACCTCATATCACCAAATTATCTGTATAAAACAAGTCTAACTTATTGTCAGTTCAAGACAACCTTTTTTAATTGTTTTAATTATATTCTAACTCCAACTTTTGAGAAAAGGCAGAAATGGCTCCAGTAAAGTGTTGGTAGAGATTTTATTGCTGTGGTTCCAACAGGTGCCAGTAATCTGCTGCTTCAGGAAACTATAGGCATAATAGAGAGTAACTATATTGACAATGTGATGTCAATGCACATAAATGATCATGTTTTCACATAGTATGTTACTGATACATTGTCTATGCATCTTGTAACCCTGGTGAACCAAGTATCCTTCACATGATAAATCACAGCTAAAAATGAATTTACAAAAATCCTTTGAAGAGACAAAAAACAGAATGGCATTTGAAATCACATCATCCTCAATGCAAGAATTCCTCAAGCTAAAGTAAAGACATTGAGAAGTGTGATGCGAGATAAAACTGCGGCTGAGTACAATCTGAAATGAATAGTCAATCCACGGACTAATCTGTATTCAGCCTCCCAAGGGAGTCCGCACAAAGGGCCGTCACTGGCTTAGCCAATAAACTTATTCAAGTCAGTTTCAACACAGCGCAGCATGTTCCAACATAATCTGTCCGGGAGGTCGTGACCTCCACATCCCCTGCCTGTAGAATAAAGAGGACCTCGGGCCGGGATGACAGGAGAAGTCTTCCAAGGAGTTCATGTTACCACATGTCATAATAACAAGAAGCTACTGTTCCCCCGCCAGGCTCCTTCCCCCTTTGTCTTGGAGGGGCTCTGGACAGGGGCAGACAGGACGCGCTGGCAGAGCTGAAACTGAATATTATCATTGGGGGGAATCTTGTTTCATGTTACTGAGCGGCTAGGCCAGCTAGCTGAGTGCACCGTCACTTCACCTGACGGGAGCAGTTCACTTTCAAACACTCAGAGACACACACGATTCAAATAAATCTACACTTGGTTCCTTGAGCGCCAACCTTATTTATAGGCCCTGCACACCTTTCACAGACGCACGCTGTACATTCACACAGAAGCATTGACCGCTTTACTCCCCCCGCTCACCCTCCATGGCGATTGAGAGGTCAATATCTCACTTTACCGTCAGCTACACTTTCCTCTGTCACTCACGGCTCCCACTCCATTCAAACAGCGGGTTGGCCCAACAAAGGAGACCGCGGGGGAGCTGCCCGAGCCTTCCGCTCACACGCACACAAACACACGCGCATAACGCGGACCGTGCGAGCTGCGGCGCGGCTCGAGGCTTGATGGGTGCTTTGTGCTCATCCGTCAGCCGGCCCCTGGGTCCTGAAGATACCTTCAGTCAGCGAGGCCGGATACCTGAAAGGAGGGATTCACACAGCTCTGAAATATTGATACCTGGAGCACGCCGACCTTTTGACCTCTTTTGACCATTCTTAGAGGAGGAGAGGAAGTGGAGATGGAGGGAGTAGGAGGCCGGAAGTGTGGGGAGTGACCAGGTGGAGAAGCCAGTCAACTTTGTTTCGCTAATGATGTGAAAATGTACAGATAGTTGTTTGAATGCATCCGAGAGCCACTTTGCAGGGATTTAGTCTGACAAAAAAGTTAATACATTAAGTTTTAAATGATTACCTCAATTTAGGAGAAACATCTCAAAACACTCACTAGAGGACAGTTAGCACAGAGTTAGCCTTTGACTCTCGGACAGAGATGTGAAGTGATGAGAGAGAAAGATGGAGAGGGAGAGGGAGGGAGCGGGGAATGGGTCGGAAGTTTGACATTCCTGTGGGCGATATGTGTCTCGTCAGTGAACGCGTTTGGATTCTTTTAACGGGAGTCGATACCCCCTTCCGCTTCCCAAGCACTCACTGTGAGCTGAGCCGGGGTAATGCCATTGAACAGGGACAATGGGGCCTCTTAAAAGGCAGCTTTTAACTGGGCGTGTGCACGTGTATATCAATACAGCCGATAGTTTTCCATGTAAGAAGATCAAACGCAGAGACGCTAGGTGAATTCTCAGTGAAGAAGCAGACAGATAAATAAATGAAATGACTAGAGGGAGTTTACTCTAAAGAGAGAGAAGTGTTTTGCTGTTGTACAACATACAGGTGTCCCCTCGTTTTTTTTCTCCCCTTTTTCTCTGTCCCCCCTCTTTCTCTTTGCTCAGACACACATGCTCCAGCGTAAGCTCTTCAAGTTTAAAGCATGCATTTCAAAGGCGCTTGGGTGCCTGTATCACTGCTTTAGACAAATGGGCCAGCTCTTAGGAGATAGAGGGGACATCTGAGGCAGAGAGAGAGGGGGAGACAGGAGCAGAGAGAATGAAAGAGAAAGAACGAGCAGGGTTAGAGAGACAGAGGGTGAGAGGGGGAGACAGAGAAGGAGTGAGTGAGGGAGACAAGGGAAGAAGAGAAGGGGGGGGGTGATTGCACGCTTTCAACTGCCTTTTGTGGGCCTCACTGCAGATGTCACCAGCTGTTCCCCTGCACGGAGGGTTCCAGAGCGTGGAACATCGCCTCCGGCCCCGTCCTCGGCCACCTTTCAAGTGTCAATCAGACAGGAGGGGTTGTGGGGGCGGGCGGTGACTGAGGGGTGGAGGACCGGTTGAGGGAGGCAGGAGGAAGGGGGGAGTTCGGTGGAAGGGAGGCAAAGGGGGCCAACAGACTGGGCTTCGGTCACTGTCCTGAGAACAGTGCCAGCGATTCGCCATTGATTCAGCCCCCCCGCCCCCTCCATCCAACCCGCTCAATAACAGAGAGAGGATGGAGCCAGCCGTGTGCGGCGTGCAGACAAAAGAGGCCCGTGGGCAAGGTTAGCTGGAGATCACACGGCTGCAAGGCTACTGCTTCCACAGCGCTACCGTTAGCCATAGTGTTAGTGATTAGCGATAGCCGATGCCCTCAACCCAACCCCTCCTCCCCACCAGCGCTCCTTGGTTCAACACACGCAGAACCGTGAGGGTGACCTACGATTAGCTGTGTGCGTTGTAGTGGGGAGGAGGGCGCACAGCAAGAAAAGTCGTCATTTCTAGTGAGCAAGTAAACATAAAAGAGACTGACATATGGCGTGATTGACACTGAGACAAACAGTGTCTAACGAGGAGGAGAAGGTGTGCTTAACACCGCTTAACCTTGGAGCGTCTAGTCGGGTGACATAACTTCAAGACACTTTTATTGACGACATCAATATCTACTGTACGCGGCAGTGTGTATAACCTTCTGATCCACTCGGGGATGATGGTGCTGAAACATGCAGCACAAAGACATTTAATCAACCAGACAGGGTCAGTCGTAGAAAACCACGGACAGGAACACAAACAATTCTTCCACGGTTTATATTGGCAGACAAGTCAGCGTCGAAAAATGGTGCCGCTGTCACATTGATGTGATATAATTCAAAGCCTGAAAAAACACACTGATTCCCTGGTTTTATTGAACGCCTAACGTGAGAGTCACAGACTCTCAATGCATCTTATCAGGCAGCGTAAGTAGGTCTATTATACACACTATTGCCGCTGCCCTGCTGATAACCTCTGTGTCGAGGCTGTAGAACAAAGGCCTTTGAAGAGGAGAGGAACCGGTGGATTTCGTGTGATTTATGTCTTTTAAAAACAAGATGGCTGAGCAGAGGTACCAGACCATGGCTGACCTTAGTGCTTCCTGTCACCTCCTTGTCTGTCTGTCTGTGTGTGTGTTGCTCTGTGGGGGATAAGTACTCAAAAACATGCATACATGATGGATTAATACCTCTCCTATATCATTTCCAAGATCTTTAAACTCAGTCAGAAAGGTTTACGAAACATAAATGGGTAGCAGTTTATAATAACTACACACTATTTTGCATTAGTAAAGTATGAGTAAACATTTAATTCATCATTTATAAAGCATTGTTCCAACATGAACACTCATTAGTAACTCACTAGTATGCAATTCATAAACACAGTTATACATGTTTTATTCATCTACTGACGGGCATCGGCCCCCCATCATCTTCTGTTGAGAAAATAACTGAGACTTGTGTTAGCTTTGAGGCACTGCTGGCCTCAATGTCATTTATAAATGCGTTGTAAAGCATAGATAGTCCTCACTTTAGATGGGGTCATAGAACATACTTAACTAATACTTAACTAATGACGAGTAACCACCTGAATTAATCATGCATTGCAGTATTAAAACACGTTTATAAAGCACATGTTAACATAGTCCCTAACCATTAGTGCATATATCTACATCATTATACGTATAAATAAATGCATGAATAAATGACGTTTAAATCTTTAGTTTTTTATCATTTACTAACACTTTATAAATGATCTTATTAATCATCTATAAGTCCTTAATACTTCATTTACAAATGGGGAATCCATAATTTATAAAGTATGAAAACCCAATCATGAAAAGCATAATAGTCAAGCTTATTAATCAAGAATGAAACATTTCTAACTGTTTATTAATTGTATACTAGTGAGTTACTAATGAGGTTTCATGTAGGAACAATGCTTTATAAATGATGAATTAAGTGTCTATTCATGCTTTACTAATGCTAAATAGTGTGTAGTTATTATAAAGTGCTACCCATAAATGTATTTAAACTGTGCCTTGGCTACATAGAGAGATAAGTATCATCGTAGTAAGACAAGAAATCCTATGATCTGTTGCATTGTTTGTATTTCCAGACTGTTGACTGACTGTCCAGCCTTGAAACTGCAGTTTTTACAGACTGTGAATGAGAGGAAACGGTTTATAAATAGACAACAGTTTAAATGTAACTGTGTGTTGTTAATTTAATGTATTTTCAATGACTTGTGCTAATCTTAAGGACCAGCCTTTCATTAACACACATGATCTCATTGTAGGGAGCATTTTTAGACAGGTTGAAGTAGTGCGTAATTTCCTTTTAACTGCAAATTTAGTGCTAATCTCTTCAAAGGAAAATTATTCCCACTGATAGTTATTAGTATAAGTAATATATAAAAGGATGTCTTTCTTCAATAACAGTTCATCTTGATCAGACTAACCAGTTCATACTGGTTTATACTCATTATAAATTCATCAAAAAGATATTTCCTGGCTCGTGAACAAGAGATGACCCCTCTTCACATTGTCGTCATAAAACAAAAGAAGGCCAAATCGCTCCTGCCTGTCAGACATGTAGCAAAACACAACTTCAGTCAAGGGGCCAGCACTTTTTCCAAGGGGTAATATCCTTGGGCATTAATCACCCCCGTCATAAATCAAAAGAGCGTGACCACCCCTCCACTTCAACGCCCCGCCGCATCCCTCCTTCACTTCCCATCCCCTCTCCCTCTTCCCCTCCCGTGCTGTGCATATACTCTCCACTGTTAGAAAAAGTTGAAAAATCATAAATCAAAAGAACGACCTCAGCTATCCTGCCACACGCCATCGCCCGCTCTCCCCCCTCCTTCCCCCTCCTGCCACACCATCACCCTCTCATCCTCCTCGACCTTCGACACATCAAAGTTCGTCAAACGCGTCAGAAATCAAGAGTGGCTTCCTCAATATTTCCTCATCGTCAACCTTCCCCCCCATCTCTCCGATTTGCTTGCCACCCCTGACTGAACGCTACACCCGCCTCCAGTCTGAGGTCACGGGGTCACCGCGAGGTCTCGTGGCTGGCCGACTGAATGTGTCATTGTCTTACCCGGTCTGAAGCGCTGCTATCTTTGGGAGCCTGCTCACTTGCTTGCGGAGGTGGCCCCGTGGTCACAGAGTCCCGTGTTTTTCTGATCCCCTTAGCACAAGTGAAAAATAGCAGGAAACATATATCTGTCATTGCCCATTCAGGAGATCACCTGTAAGGAAACGAAGCGGCCAGCAAGTGCTGACACAATCATCCCTGCGCCTAGCAACACATCCTGGTTCCGGCCCAGACGCGAGGGACCGTACAGTATGTCTGAGCTGCTCCGCTTCCTGCCCCGCAAGGCAGAGGGAGGGCAGTGGGGATGGACGGCAGGTTATCACCGGCTGAAGGGGGAATTCTGCAGAGAACAAATAAAGACTTTTGTGCTGAAGGATTGAAAGAAGGTCAGACACACTGAATCAGATCATATCTAGGAGTTTTTCTTTTGCAAAAGAAACAAACACCAAAACAGGGTGGAAATAAAAAAGTCAAAGGGCATGTTGCACATGTCAGATTTGAGCAAAAAGTTTAAAAAAATGTTAGCAAATTACACATTGTAAAGTCAAAGTCAAAGGGCATATTGCACATGTCGGGATTTGAGCAAAAACAAAAACAAACTAATTATCAAATTACAAATTGTTACATAGCCAAGATAAAACCAGTTGTTTCCAAGTGTTCATGAGACACTTGCATCTCCTGCTTTGCGTGTTTCGCAGTTCCGGTGAATTACCGCCATATGTCACAAATGTTTTTCAGTCAACTGGTGTTTTATCTTAACCCTGACTCAGCGAATGACCACCGTTTGATCTTCTCTGCTGTTGTGATCGCGTGTTCCTCCCATTACAAAGAGTACCAGGAAATGGCGGTCCCTGGAGGGATGGGAAAGAGACCCTGTTTATCCTGAGCAGAACCCATACTCGTGATTACAACCCAGCCCTGCACCTGGCTCCAGTGACATGCCAAGTACACACACTTTGGAATCCTCAACACACACACATCACACACTAACTTGCTCCACTCACACAAGACGCTACAATTCATAAAACACAGAATGTATGCCACACACGCATCGAGAGGACTACGAGATTGTGAGAAGGTACACAACTTAACTGTATAACATCCAAAGTGGTGAGGAGCTACTCTCATATGAGCGCGACACATTGAACATATTTAAGGTTGATGCAAAGCAGTGTGATTTGACATGATTTCTGGAAAAAGACAACCCTGTTGAGAGTTTGTGTAAATGTATTGTTTCACATTGTATTGGACATCTCTCCGGGCAATATTTCCAACATTCTGCAACTCCACCAAACCAATCAAGACTGCTAAATAGCGCGAGAGGTTTTATGAAAAATATGTTTTTGTGATTTTGGGGTGATTTATCCCTTTAAGACGGCTTCCGTCTTCACAACATATTTAAGGCATATTTAAAGCCTACATACATTTTAATAATACTCTGCATGATTTCTAATTCATGATCGTTTTCTGAGTTGATAAATCCTTACTAGTACATTATTAAATCTACACTAGTAATGAAAAACTGACAAAGGTAGTAACCAATGATATCTTTACTGTGTTTTGTATTGTATTTTCAAAAGTCATTTTTACTCTTGATAGACATACAACTTAAACTGATAGCCAAAACTTGCTCAGTTTATATAAAACAACACACAAAAAGTGAAAAACATAGATTATTATTTCAAACACAGCTATCAGCTCGGTTAAATAGCTCACTCACCTTGTGGGACTAAAAAGAGACAATGCTTTCTCAGAATTGTGAGAAGGGAGGTTTATATTGTGCTCTGGCCTGGGATGACTTTATCAAGAAACAAACCACAGGCCAGGGGAACCTTTTATTTATATATGATCTCAATCATGGAAACATACATTACACTCTTACTATAAATACACTGCCAGAAACCACCCAACATGTTGAATCGGGGCCATAGAATCCAATTTGGCAGCAGGGGTTTGTATTGTGTGGGCGGTTCAACACCATAGTGCTCGGACCTTTCGTCTTTGTGCTCCTGAGGAGTCACATTGCAAACTGGTGGAATCAAAGACTCGCCGAAAACTTTCCACAGGCTTTTTATTCCCTTTTTGGGGCTGAAAGAGCTGTGAGTTGCATGGGTGTAGCTCTGTATCCCTCATGCTGCTTTTTTATTTACCTCTTCTTCCTTCAGCAGCACTCAAGTTCACTTACTCCGTCTCCATTTCTGTTTTCTACAGTCACCCAAACCACTTATTCTCACCTTTTAATTCAGGCACAATTTAGGAGAAAGAATAGGTTTGGAAAGTCTCTCTCATGCACTCACAATTATAAATGCCTCTTCTTTTTCTCTCTCTTCATGGTGTGCTGGCTGCCAGCTCTGGAGGAGCGCTATTGTCTCTTGGACCAGCACCTGTCACCACAGTGTTAAAATGCAGAGGAGAGGGGCCGTATGGTGTAGGACGCCCTCAGCAGGCCACTGGATATGTGGGCAAACGCTTCAATTTGCACGCACACACACATGAACACGTGCACGTCCTCACAAGTTATTCCTTGTTAAATTGGGGAGGGGTATGTTGGAGGTGTCGTTGAGGTCATTGAAGCTGTGCGTGTGTGTGGGTGTGGGTGTGTGTGTCTGTGTGTGTGTTTAATCCACAGAGCAAAGACAGTTTGAGCTGTTAAACAGCTGAGTGTCAAAGGGCTTTTATCAGGGTGAGTGGCGCCTGGACTCAAACACACACACACACAAACACAGTCTTATTTGTTACATCACTCACACATTCATGTACCATACAAATGCATTCAATTAGATTGCACATGCACACACTCACACTATGGCATGACAGTAGTTGTCGGGATATCATTACCATTTAAAAACTGTTAAAACACACACACACACACACACACACACACACACACACACACACACACACACACACACACACACACACACACACACACTCACGCACACACAATTCAGGTCCGTCTTGCTGTTTGGGCGCAGCGGTGAACCCAGCTGTTACTACTTCTCACTGTGATGAGGACATGCAACAGCAGTGTATGTGTGTGTCATCCTGAAGCCTTATCATGAACCCACTTCTTTACTTTCTTCATACTTTACCATTTCTGCTACTAAATATTAAGTGCATTTATAAGGTATGTACACTATTGTAATTTAATTAACTAGAAAAAAAACAATCACTTAGTTATAAATGCTAAACCACAATGCAGTGTCCTGTTATAACTGTGACGGCTACACTGCATCTTTGCCTAAAATGAAAGCATTTAACATGCCGTTGCCTCGCTACAGACCTGACAGATTGAAGCTCGTTTTGACCACAGTACACAAGAGCAATTATATTCACTAATTCTGCCATTACAAAGAGAGAAGCATGTTGCTGTCCTCAGTAATATCCTCTCACACAAGATGTGCTGTAAGTAGCTCTGCAATTTTAACCTCAGTGAAGGGAAATAGACTGATAACTGATTGCACTCAACTCACTGCATAACCTCACAAACTCAAAAGCGGCAGTGTCTATAGGTGATAAAAGTAAAGCTTGTGAAGTAGTAATGAGTAAAATTTGATTATTCCTTTGAAAGTGTAACATGTAGAAAGTTTGACAAAGAAGTGTACTTTATGCAGTGAGTCTGCACACCTTCTGGTAAACAGCAAGATATTAAGTATGTGTGTTATATTGTATGGCATTACACACAGTACGATGTCTTTAATCAATACGTTCGTCATAATTATTAAAGAAAGATAACCTTCTACTGAACAGCAGCCACTGTGGCCACAAGTGGTAATAGCACATTTCATTTTCTTTATTTTCTAAGATCTTTTGATCAGTTGCATTAACAATAAGCTACCTGAATAGGATCACAATTAAGGTTTGTCTTTGTCTAGCTTTACTTGTATGATAAAACCAATCCAATTGTTATCTTAAAATGATGTGTAAGAGAGATACAAGTAGAAAAGTGTCGTAAACTCCACAAACTGACTGGTAATGTCAGCTACACAGAAAGAACGATCTAACTAGCGTTGCTAATATTAGCTAAAGTATGCCACCATAAGCGACTGGTCAAATTCAGCTCATTCTCACTCCCAAGTCATTAAACACGACACCTTGGTCAGTGGCCCTACGTACAAGACCGAGGTTTGTGTCCTGTGTGAAACTTGTAAGTCAACATTTACATCGGTGACGTAACGTTTCTTAACATACTTAACTTAAGTCACGTAGGTAACGTAGCCTCATAACTACGTATCAGACATACTTATGTTAGCCGAAACCTCAATCTTCTTGCAAACCTAACAAAGTAGTTTTTTGCCTAAACCCAAGCTGTTTCCTGGGAACACAGAATTGTAAGAAGACAGTGTAAGCATTTAACAAGCAGAAATTGAAGAGCAAAACT
This sequence comes from Myoxocephalus aenaeus, assembly GCA_038501785.1. Classification (NCBI taxonomy): domain Eukaryota; kingdom Metazoa; phylum Chordata; class Actinopteri; order Perciformes; family Cottidae; genus Myoxocephalus; species Myoxocephalus aenaeus. Next base: position 1,431,678 of record JBAMJR010000091.1, read on the forward strand.
GATGCTAGATGGGTAGATCTTGAAGCGTGGGGCCATTGACCAAGCTGCAGAGTTTGGGGTGAGAACCATGGATGTACTGTATATTGGAACCGAGTACAGTGTTGGAGGCGGTTCTCCGTTCATTCCTATGAGAGCTGCTCAGTGTTGTTTGAAGCCGGAAAAAGTATGAATTCAGAGTATGAAATTAGAGAAGGCACACTAGCGTTTCCTTTAACCCCAATGACCCGATGTTGTGAATTACGTTGTAATTCCACAGTTTGGCCACTATGTAACATTTTCTTTAAAGCCCGTTGCTCTGTCTGGGAGCTTGGTGAGAACGTGTTGTCATGCCAGACCAAGAGAAGCTGTAGCAGCTCTTGAGTGTGTTGAATCAAGCGAGACTGTGTTTTATTGCTTTATGAATTTAACCTTTCAATTGTGCAGAAAGACTGCGCTATTTCTTCTATCAAAAGTTACATAGTCTCGCTATAATCCGTGTTTTTTAACAACACAGAGGGCATTTCAAGTCAGTCGGTCTCATAAATGCTGAACGGTAAAACAGCGTGTTATGTAGAAAAGCTGTTATAGCCTGGCATAAGCTGCTTAGCATTCAGACTTGCTATGTTGTGACTGTATGACCATGCATCCGTGGACATGAGCTCCTTGTCCATGCACACTCACACGCACACTCAAAGGCAGAGCTACTCCTGCACGTAGAATCACACAGACACTTGCACATCACAAACTCCTCCCCCAGTATAACCTACATCTTTATCTAAATAAAGGCATGTTTCAGATTATCATGCTAATGCGGAGGCATTGTTTACCAGACCACTTTCCCTTGGCCTCCTAGACCCTCCTCCTCCCTCCTTCTCCCCCTCCTGTTCCCCCCTGCCTATCCCCATCTCTGTGTGGACCTCCTGATTGTGCATTTGCAGCTCCCAAGTCCTCCATCCAGCCATTATCTCCTCTTATCTCTTTCTAAGTCCCCGGCGCCCCTGCCCAGAAAATGTCCACATATTGTTGCTCAGGAGGACTTAAGACGCTCTTGGCCGCACTGAAACGCTCCGAACAGATGTTTCACTATTTGAGCGCTTTTTATTGCCTGGGCTTTCTTCCTTTGAGAGGTGGAGGGAGGGAGAAAGAATAGGATGGATGGAGGGGAGGAGGTTTAAACATTAGAAGGCCAACAGCTGGTTGCTTCTCCCTCCCTCGGTGCATTAACCTCTTTGCCCCTTTTGCAGCATGTGCCAGTACAAGGAGCCTCTCAGCATCTGGAGCTTAAGTAGGGCAAAAATATCACTGTCGCCATGATAAGGGGACAGCAAATCCTGGAAACCGGCTGGAAGATGGAAGAGTGGGTCATGGCACCACAGATGTAAAAGACATACCAGTTTGATGTGTGTCTTAGTTACATTACAGTTACATGCTAAGCCTTTGTTCAAAACAAAAATAAAGAAATAGTGAAACCAGCTTTCATAATTGTTCTTTCCACATTTTGTAAATTAACATTGGCTTTATTTCAAAGGGAAAGTTTTGAGGAATCTTTGCACTGACACAAATACAGCTCTTTTACACAGTAGTTTTAAATGCAGATACTTACATGGCATGCTGTTGTGTTACAATAAGTCACATGCCAAAATATTGAGACACTAAATAGCATTGAACCACTAGCTAGCATGAAGTGCATTTACCGATATACCTGGGGCTGAAGGTTTACACATTTTGATTGTGACAAAGAAGGTGCTGACAGTTTATGAGTGATCAATGTGCTTGCATTGGGGTGTTGTGAGTTAAATGTCCCATTTCTATTGAGGTGGCCTATTTCATTGTTAAAAATGAAAGGTTTTATAACTTTTTAACATCAAAATATGTCATCGTTTACAGCTTGTTCCATTGCTCCCAAATAAATAATTACTCCTTTAAGAAGAATTGTAAACTGCAACTGAGCTAAACGTCTAATCTCACCTGTCAACATACCTTTGTTTTGCATGCAAATAAAAATACAAATAAAATAGAAGCTCAACTTTGAGTTATCGATACGCATTGAGGTATGTCATCTTGTTTACTTTGTGAATCGTCGTGTCACACGGTATTATTGTGAGAACATAATATGCATGTCAAGCCTGAATTTAAATGCCAAACAAAAAGGAGAAGCTAAATCAAGCAGGAAGCATTAATTGCAAACTGTGTGAGATGGACCTGAAGGCACACACACACACACACACACACACACACACACACACACACACACACACACACACACACACACACACACACACACACACACACACACACACACACAGAAGTCAGTTGCCATTCAGCAGCCATCACTTTGAACATCCAAAGTGTACATTTTCTTGAGTAAACAGGCTGATTGTCTGTGCCTCTCTCAACCCCTCGGCAGCTGCTTCGCCTTAAGCCATCGCCATCATCATTACCATCATCATCATCATCATTATAATCATCAGCCTGCTTAAACACAAGACAACAAAGGTAGAGACACACAATGGGCCTCAGTAGCTTTGAGGAACATATCAAGGCTTAGTGAGAGAAAAGACAGAGGGTTTGCCGTCTTTATTTGAATAGGCAGCCTTTGCCTCATGCAGGGTTTGGTCCTTTCTTCATCTTTGCTCAGTATTGGGTGTTGTGTGCTCAAGTGAAAGGTGTGCGAGTGAGGGTGGGTGAGAGCATGACAATAGGGGCAGGTGCTCCCGAGTTTACCTTCATACAGTTTGTTAGCTCAGGGAACAGACACACAAACACACAATGCTCAAGGAGAAGCGTTCTGTCCACGACACTTGCACACTCATCTATCGTCGGTGTCATCATGGTCTCTTCCTTTTCATATGAAGGAGTATCATATCACTTGCGAATGAAACTGACAGCGCTTTGCCACTGGCACAAGAAGATGACAAGCATCCACTTCCTGTGTTGAAAACACACATCGCACATTGTACTCCCTGTTTAAACCCAGTTATTAAATATGATTAAAAGGGAACACGACTGAAGGAGAGTACTGTGAACAGCGCTGCAGGGTGTCTTCTGTGGTTCTGGAGGGAGCTTTTGTAAAGTCTAAGAAAATGTCTAAAAGACAGCCCTTGCCGCAACAACTGTAACAGTTCTTTTATTAATCTATTTGTCACAGAATCAGTACGCTTCAAGTAACAATTGAAGTATGACCATTTCACACAGCCCACAGTGACATTTACCCACCTTAGTATCTCTCATGGAACACATCAAGTGTTGAACTCCTTTGTAAACACAAAAAGTAAAGTGTGAAGAATGACAAATTTAGGAATGCAGTGAGCTTGAGGGAGAAGTTCAAACTCAGTCAGATTGTCAGTTTATGAGTTTCAGGAAGTTACAGGAATAGTCGGGCACAGTGCCCCTAATGCCGATGTGGGAAAGGTACAGGAGGGAGGGGGTTTCAGAAGCTGTTCGGCAATCAATCATTTTGGATTTATATACACTGACACCCTAAGGCAACCTCTTTCTCATCCTTCATACAAAGCACTTCTCTCTTGCCTTTACAAGTCTTGCAACTTTCGGGAAATGCACAGTATTGAGTCATTGCAGTGCCCATTTACAGCTAAATGAGAGAATTGAGACAGAGTTGAACTCAGTAAACCACATCCTTCCCACTGAGCACCTGTATGAATCATTATCATTGTGTACAATTTCTCTCCTTGCCTTTGTTATTTATTTTTTCCGCTGGCCTTGTTTACCGCTCTTTCTTAAAACGCAAGGAGCATTGAGTCATTTTCTGGCAGCCACGGGAGATGAGGGCTGAAATTGCAGGAGCAGACACTTCCATGGCCAAGTCTCATACGGCAGCACAGCTAGAAATTAATTAAAACAGGAGATGAGAATGAGTGGGAACAAGAGAGAAAGGGGGTAAGAGAGAGAGAGAGAGAGAGAGAGAGAGAGAGAGAGAGAGTGAAAGAGAGTGAAAGAGGGGGACAGACTGGAAAGGATCACAAGGAAATACAGACACGCACAGTAAAAGGATGTGCAAATGCATTGTTACTGATGTGTGTCTGCGTGCTGGCTCGCATGTGAACACCAGTTGTCCTCTCTCGACTCTGCCACAGACAGACGAGGGGAACAGTGCGATCCTGACACAAATCCTTGGTAAGGGTCCTTTTTCTGCCCTCCCTCCCTCGCCCTTTTCTCTTTGCCATCAGTAAATCCGGGTTTCACTACAACTTAAGCACTTAGCTGTAATCCCCATGAAGAGGCAATAGCCCTGCACAAGTCACTTTTCCACCATTAAAGGCATACAATAGGGGCGTGTTAGGGACTCACTTAAATGGATTGAGCACAAAGCCTGTGCTTGATAAGTTTTTAGCTGGGAAGAATCCGCCGTTTACACCCCTCCTTTTGTGCATTCTCTTAGATGTACTTGTCGCAACAGTCTAAGCCGATTTTATCCCTTTTTTGCGTTTGTTTAATTCCAGCAACACAGAAAGGCTTTAGAATATGTCCTATTTCTTTCTTTCTCCCGCTCCCTTTTTTTTCAAACAAATGTCACAGTGTAAGATTTACAATGGCGGATATCTCTATCCACTTCCTACAAACTAAACACAGGGGATGATGGCCTCTTCTAGATATTTCCAAAGCTCTCCCTTCAAATTAAGCCACTGTTTCTAATCTTTAAATATGGCGCTTCAGCCGGACTGAGGGGAAGTATTTTTGATACGCCCATCTCCCTTGGACGAAAGGCTATGGAGGAAGTGGACTCCAGACTCTTCAGAAAACACTAATACCCATCGTCCTCTGGGGGCAAGGAAGAATGCAGCCCAATACCGCTTATCAAAGCAAGAACACTGAAACACAAGCAGCCAAGAAAACAGGCCAGAGACAAAACCGGCATTCTCTTTGCTCATCATTTGCACACTGGCCATAGAAGACCATTTTGGAAAGACAATCCACATTTGTCGCATGTGAAATCAATTAAGGAGAGAGCCCGTGGAAAACCAGGGTGGATGATCACACTGAGGGGGACTCACCAAAAACAAGTTCCAAACCTTTGGAGAGTGGGAATTGTGTATGCTCAAGGACATAGGAGTTAGTTTTTGGGAAACATATAGAGGTCATTACTTAGCACAAGTTATCCAATGAATGTCCGGAAATACCTGCACATCTCTCTGCAATGTAGCAAGACTCAAGTCTAGTTTACTGGCAAAGAACAAACCAGGCTTCATGCTAAGTGGTTAAAAAGATTATATATATGTTTTTAAATGTTTTGTCGCCATCCCTCACTGATCCGTTTAAAATGTCAATGCTGTACACATGTGTTTATGCTTACTCGTGTCTCCTGCTCATTTGGAGTTGCTTGCTTGCATTTACCTTTAGACTAGTTTAAAAAAAAACACAGACAGATGAAGCATGGCAGAGAGAGAGAGAGAGAGAGAGAGAGAGAGAGAGAGAGAGAGAGAGAGAGAGAGAGAGAGAGGGGGCTAAGTCGTTGAGAGACGATCTAATCCAGAGGTTTGAGGGTTTGCCACCGCCACCATGTCTTAAAGCAGATCTCAGTAGGAGGTGGTGAGATGCTCCTCAGGGCTCAGGACTCTAATGGTTTGATTAAGCTCATCCAGCCAGGCCTGTGCTGCAGAGACTAAAACTCCATTTAAGGACCAGACAAAGACAGGACCGCCGGGACGGATAAGAGTATTAAATCTGACTGCCAGGCTCACAAACACACAGATGTAGATTGTACACAATGCATACACACACAACCAGTGATGGTAGTGTGTGTATGCATCACACACACAGCAGCAGCAGCAGCAGATATTGTAACTATAACGTTGGTTAGTTTACATCAACGTAACATGTTTTAAGTGAGTTAGAGTTAAGCACTGCAGCCCTGTCATTTGTTCTGTCATGTAAGTTGTGAAGTGTGTGTTGTTTTAAAATGCAATCCACAATACTGTAGTCGATCAAATACTGTATAGTCCAGTCTTTTACTATTATTTAACCATGATTTCTAGTGAGATATTTACAAGAAAAACAGAGTCAACAACACACACACACACACACACACACACACACACACACACACACACACACACACACACACACACACACACACACACACACACACACACATGCACACATGAATACAAATAAAATGTATAACATTTGCATGTTTACATCCCTATAAACTAAGTATATAGTAATACACTGGTATGAAGTATTTATGAATAAAGTAATACCTACAAGACACATCAGCAGGAATAATAATAATGATACACACACACGCACGCACGCACACACTCGTGTGTTGATGCCCGTGTTCAGCATTGTTTTGGAATATAAAGGGTTAAGTCCGCCAGCTCACTCTCCCTGACTTTGCTGGCTGAGCTGTTAGGCTACTAAGTAGCAGCTGTCCACCTGGCGAAGGAAGACCCTTCTACTGACACGCACACATACACACATCCAATCACAAACACACAAACATAGACATACACATATATGCCCTCTTGAGGAGAAACTGCTCTCATGTGTGCGCGCACACACACACACACACACACACACACACACACACACACACACACACACACACACAAACACTTACACACTCACTTTCGTGGAGGAGAGGCCCAGATGGTCAGGGAGAGGAGCAGTGCCCAGTGTCAGTGAGAGAGAAAGAGAGAAATGGAAAGAGAGAGAGAAAAGGGAGAAAGTGCGAAAGTTGGAAAGAGAGAGACGAGGGACGACAGCCAGGCCCGAGTGCAGGAGCTGAAACAGGAAGACAACATCACACCAGTTCAGCCAGCCAGAGCGGCAGACAGACAGAAAAAGGGGCCATCGCTGTTACCAAACACACAATCTGTAATCACATGCCTCCACTGAACTGTGGACTCCACCAGCACTTCAAGGTCCTAATGACAACAGTGACTGATTTAAAGGAACAGTTCAACATTTTGGAGGAGTTTTTCTGAGGCTTGGAGCCTGGTAGCAAATTGCTTAGCTTAGCATAAAGACCTAGCCAAGCTCTTTTTCAAAATTATGACAACTGGCATTTGTGGTTTTAGGGGCAGTTACGTAGTGTAACTATGTCTTGACGAACAAAAGTTCATCTCCCTGTCTTTCTGGTTGACCGGCAACCTCACGGTGACAACAAGAGCTCCCTGCAGTCGAGCTGTTGCTCACGAAGAAATAGTAAAAGTACCAGTGAAAGTCTTTAGCTTCTGTCATTGACTGGATATAAAAGTGGACGTAGTTACCATGACGTCACCCAGTGGTTTGCGGACTGCCTTTTTGAAGCCGCAAGACATCTTGTTTTTTGGTCATTGCCATCTTGTTTTTTTGGAAGCAGACATGACACAATAGGGTGGAGTTTAGTACAACCGAACACCTATTTAGGCGACCAAAATGTTACGATGAATTTCCCTGAACTGAAAACTCATTGCGAAAGGCTTTAAGTTCAAAGACGAAAACACGGCCATGCTAGTGACCTGTCAATCACAAGGTAGCTACGTCCTAAATCATACCCTGCTTTAACGTCTACTTTACTCTAAATAGGACCATAATTTACTAAATCAACATCATGCTGTCTTTAAGAAGACTTGAAACTAGTGATTGAGACTCATGTTTACAGTTTTTACTGAGGTACCAAATCAAGTGAAAAGTAAGGTAATTTTCTCATAGTGAACTCAATGCATGAGATTAATATCAATCTGCACATCTAACTCCAGCTATAATTATATAGCCCAAATGGTTGTTTAAATTCCATGCATTTCATCTATGAAACCAGCCAAATAAATACGAGCAATTATTGAATCTAGTTCAGCCTACATAACATAGACATTTTGACAAGCAAAAAACTAAAAAAGGGGAGAAAAAACAAAGGCAGGCATCTGAGCAGTGAGTTGTTTCTGGGATGTGAAACCCTTCGTCCAGATGGCGATATTTTTTTCCAGCTTTAATTCATTTATTTCATGTCACAGTTGTGCTTTGATCGCTCCTCTCTAATAATTAATGTGGTTTTGCTGCGCGCTGCTCTTGAAGTCATTGTTCCAGTCTCCGCTGTACCAACGCGAGCTGGCTTTGACTTCTACACCTGATGGGAAAGCACCCGCCCCCCTCCTCTCTGTCTGTTTATCCATCTCTCTATTACTTTTCTTCTCTTTCTCTGAGCTTTGAATCGTCTCGAAGGGGCTCTCACTGTTGCTTTCACACATTTCTACTTACATACACACACGGAAACACACACACATTGGACTGTCTGGTGTCTCTCCAGAGTGGTTGGGATACAGTGGTTGGCATGTGTCACTCATCCATTATTGATTAGATCCAGCTGCCATCATCTACAGATCACTTAGAGATACACCATTGTCTCGCACACTCACACCCAAGCAAACTTGCTCGTTCGCTCACAAACTCATCTATTTATTTTTTCCGCTCAGTTTATTGTCTCGTTGTCATCTCAAAATTCATAATTAGATTTTTCTATTATTATTCCTACATTGTCTTTGGGTTACTTTAGATTCTGTCCACAAGAGAGGGAATGGATTTCCTCCAAAATACAAGGGACACAATCCCGCTATCTCACTATCTCTTTTTATAATGTAGAAATGTTTTACTATTATGGCTACATGATCTAAAACAAGGCTTCAATTACACTCACATAATAATTTGCACAGTAAACCCCGCTCCCTCATCAGACCTGTAACAACTTACAGGTGTGATGAGAGAGCACTGAATGTATTAACAGTGTCTCAAAGATAGTCGTCCTGAAGTCATGATATATAGATATTTGGGTGCCACTTTCTAAAAAGGGTTTATTAATGCCTGATAAAGTATTCACTAACGCTTTCTAGATCATTTATCAGTTAAAGTCATTGATAAAAACAACTTCTGGGTTGCCATGTTGTAAAAAATCCCTTTTGGCTGGTGTTAAATCTCTCCCTGCATGACTTTGTCTTTTAACTCGTCTTCAATTCATCTAGAAGAACTTTGCCTTGTTTCAGATCTCTTTGCTGCTTACATCTCCTTTTTCTTTTAGCAATTCATGTATGAAAACAAACTAAGTGATTATGATCTGTAGAGAATATGGAACACATCCATTTTTTATTCAACTAATTAGCATTTGAACATTTACAACTGAAGATGTATTTGAACACTTTCAACATGTTATCAATGACTTATCAGCATTTATAATAAAGTGTCGTGCTGTAGGAGGATAATACAAAAAAAGAAGGGTTTTCACAACCAAAAAGTGATTCTTATTAATTGCAATATGGCAAGCATATATAAATGATTAACAATAAAACATGTATATTCAAGCTATTATTATTTATAAAAGGGTGCCTAATTAGACAGAGGCAAATTCCAGTTCATGACAGATAAAGTGGTGAAAATATAATGAATATATGAATTTACGTCAAATGGTAGTAGTATTTCTTAAATCGTTTTACACGTTGCCATTTGTACGCACTGATTTGTAAATTTGCCCCAAGAGTGAGGAATGGGGGGCGGGGGGAGAGAGAGAGAGATAGAGAGAGAGAGAGAGAGAGAGAGAGAGGGATGCACTTGTTGGTTGGAGGTTTCGGGTTAAGAAGAGGGGATCTGGGAGAGACACAGAGGGAGGAGGGAGGTTTTGCCCTCTGCAACATATCCACTCAACCATGTCTGTTCTCAACACCCCCTCTCACTCCTCTCTGACTCGCTTTCTTTTTTTCCAAATGCAAGTCACCGTGAAAAATGTGCTGGTCCAATATTTGCACAGAAGTGGTGCTGGGACAGGCAGATAACCTATCAGTATTTGAGTTTGGCTTCCCATGCTCCAAATAGCCATCCTCCGCCTGTTTAGCTTATTGATTGGCTTGGCAAGAAACTAGGTCCCCTCAGCAGTGACCAAGGTCATACAACACATGGACTCTGTGCCACCCATCTGCCCCCTCCCTAACAATACCACCACCCCTTCAGCGCCCCCCACAACCTCTTCCTCCTCCTCATCATCTCTCTCACACACACACACGATGTACACACATGTATGTTTGAGCGGGCTTGTTTGGATGCATTCACTCTATCACACATACAAGGCAATAACAATGTAAAGTTTGAAATGTGTTCTGTGAATGGAATTGAATTACAACTAAAAACAATGTATGTGTGTGTGTGTGTGTGTGTGTGTGTGTGTGTGTGTGTGTGTGTGTGTGTGTGTGTGTGTGTGTGTGTGTGTGTGTGTGTGTGTGTGTGTGTGTGATTGTGTGTGTGTGTCTAATGACTCAGGGTATGGACCAGAGGCAGCGTCCTCCACTCCTCTGTGGGAATCAATGAGATTGAATTCTGAAGGTTTTCTCAGGGGCATCGGCCCTGCTTGTCAATACTGCTCTGTGTCACAAGTGCATTTTGTACACACACATACACACACATACACACACACACTTCCAGTTCACTGTCCCAAGCCAGACCTCTCCCTCGCCCCTCCTCTTCACTTCATCTCCCACTCTTCCAGTCCTCAATTAAACTTAAAAGTTTCCCTTTTTCACATCCCTCCCCCTGTCTGCATCACCACATCTTCCCATTCTTTTTTTCACTCAACCCTTCAGATCTCATTGTCCTGTTTTATACCATGAATTCTTTAATCAAACATCAGTAACATTGCTGCTTCTCAGTTGCAGTTTGGCTGACCCATTTTAATAATTTCAACAGACTAGTACTTCCTTGAGCTGTTCTTATTTGTAAAATTCAACTTGAGTTATTTTAATTATTTCACAAATGTATAGTAAGAGGAATATCGTCTTTGATATTTTAATTGGAAAAGTTAATTCTTTACCTTTAAGTAGTAGTTATACTAAAAATACTTAACTCAAGGTCCACTTACTTGTCTTATAATGTGACTGAAGTTCCATACTCGATGATGAATTATCTCCTGAGCAAACCCAAATCTACTGAGAAAGACAGGTTAGAAGCTCCAGAAAAAGTCAGTATGCGTTTTTCTTTGTATTCTTATCAGTATGATAATATTTGCTACTAATGTAAACCAGCGTTATTTCCACCTCAGGACAGACACTGACACTGATACTAGGACTCAAGGAGGATAGAAACGAAGAAAGTGGAGGCAGGAAGGAGAAAGGAAAGAAAAAAGACTCAGCAACTGCCAAAGCAGCCAAAGAGAAACTGTACACAGAATTTATAAAAAGGTGATACTTGATTGAAAACATTTTCAAAGACTTCATAATTGTGGCCTTTCTGACTGTGGGTATATGCTAACGTCATTGCAATAGCAGTTGTAAAGACACATGCTGCTAAACAATGTATATCAGGGCAAACCTCAAAGTGTTTGACTGAAACCATTTCAAAGTTTGTCCCTAATTTCAGACAAAATAAAAAAAAGTGCTGCAGAAATGAGTCCTAAAACCTGGAAATGAGTTGGTATTTTTGCACTCGTCTCAAAGTCAATAGCTTTTTTCATCAGATACCTAAAATAAGTTCTGTGGTTAACACAAGCTCAAAAGATCATGATGATTTGTATTAAGATATAAAATACATGAGTAAATACCCCAATTGTAAAGCTTTTATGTATCTTAAAAAGGTATCTAAGTATCATAAACTTATCTTTGCCACAGAGCTTATTTTCTGCAGTAATCCAAAATCCAATGGAAAAATACCATTGGCCTTTTGTCGAGGGAACCAGTGTAATGCTAACTACCGGGGTAAGCCTACAAAAAGACATCATCCCTGCAGCACTCCATTAGCTCTGGATTAGCTACTTGAAATCTTTTTTGTGGGCAACTGACCAAAACCACTGCAAGTTTCCCTTGAAAGTCTGGCTCCTTGCATAGAGGTCGGAGGATATACAAAACCCCATCTCAGAAACTGATGGGGATTCAGGGCGTCGCTCATGGACAGTTGAATACAACATATATTAGTTACTTAAACCTCAGTGTAGTAGCAGTCTCCCTATTCTATTTTATTTCTGATTTGTAGTCAAGTAAAACTCAGTGTGGTCACAGTGTCCTATCGCCGGTGGATGATGAGTGGGACAAGCTGTGTGATTTATGTCCGTTGCTGTGATGTTCTGCCGTGATCCACTGTGACAGATATTCCTGATATTCCCAGAGTCCTTGCTCGGAAACCCACCGGGCTCTGAGGGGAATCGGCCAGCCAACAACAGCCCTGCCTCCTCCCGTTTCTAATTTGAAAGGGCCCTTGAATACCTGCTGGCTGTAGGCTAAAAAGTCACACACAAACACACAGATACAGTTGCTACACACACATAATCACTTACTGTTGCACTTAAATATGGCTCTGGGGAGTTTGAGTGTCATTCTCTGGGAGGAGTGAAGGCCCTTGGGCAACAGCTGTGTGTGTCTGAGTCCGATCTGGTATCATGCCACACAGAGGGAGGCCTTGGAGCCCGAGGCTTGCCTGGAGGCTACAGCCAGGCCTTGAAGGACATGAGATACAGAGAGAGGAGACGCTGCCTCTCTTCTGCACCAAGCCAACAGCTTTTGACAAGTGTCTACCAAAAAATAGACTTGTGTTGGATATTGTTTTACACCCTTCATGTTCATCCTTCTATAACATTCAAGTGCTTTTTCAAACTTGGAGAACCACACCGCAGCCTCCTATGCGCCACCTACACCCTCCTCACACGCACACACATACACACTTAGAGTGCTAGCCCCCGTCGCTAAACAGCTGTCTGAGATGTGGCAGCGTGGCGCACCCATGCTTCATCATTGTCATGTCTCCATCACCTGCATTCTTTCTCCTCCTTCCACTTCTCCTCTCCATCCCTCCATCCATCAGCGTTTTCAGACACAGGGCTCTGACAAGGGCACATCCATCCCCTGGTCATACATCACCTTTATAGGGGGATAGAGGAGGAGGTGTGGAGGGAGGGGGAGACGTGGTGCTGTCCCAAACTCCTTCACAAGTTGGGACAGAGCCAAGTTTCTGTTTGTCCCTATCCCACTTTCCTTTGTGTTTGAGGAGTGGGTTTCTTTCTTTAGTGACACCCTGATGTTTTCTGTGAATTCTCTCTGCTGAAAACTTTACTTTTCACGTCTTCCAAAATCCCAGAAATGTTCACATCATCAATATTCTTCAAGGGTCTCTTTTTAGGTGTAACATTTCAGGATGGGAAGCACTGATCAACGGTAATGATTAAGAAAATTGCTATCGCTGTATCACTGATTTAAGGTGTTCGGCTATCCAGTTGGCTTGCAAATCGTCCAGCAATAGCATTAAGGCCATTTAGAACAGCAACGTTTTCAAATCAATTGTTCCAAGGGAATCTCCATGATTTATATTTGTTTGCACAAAAGAGGAACTGTTTGCCGAAAGTGTGTGGGAACTTAGCAAAACCTAGAGGAGTCACTCAAATGAGAACAGCTGGTCCACCTTAAGTGAGACGGGGCCGGCGATGCCACTAACTCCGTGGCTAACTCCGTGGCTAACTCACGAAGATGGCAAGCGAGACACAGGAATTTGGTTTGGATTTTGAGGAGTTGTAGCATTTATTTACTCGGTTATATATGAACTGTAAACACAATAATGCACTGCTATGTGCACAGCTATAATGTTACTGCTAGCTTACACTGGCGGAAACCCTGGTTTGGTGTATTTAATGTACGTTTGTAATCGTGAGAGGTTTGGTTGAACGGGGTCCTATCTATGCACTTTTTGTGACACTTTATCTTTTCAATGACAAATTGTAGACCCAGATAAATAGCCTACTTTTTTTTAATTCAAAAATTGAAATCTACCTACCCAACGAACAAGTATTCAAATAGTTTCATTTGTCTAGGCAATTTTTTAAAAGATTGTTTTTAATCACATGCTATGGCAGTTCTTTGTTTGAATACAAATTACTACTAAGTCTACAGAAATCTAGGGACTTATTTAGGCAAAATGTTTCTCAATTCATCTGTATTGTGTTTGTCATTTCAAAGATTTTATAAATCTTTGTATTTGTGAAGTGTTGTAACACTTTAAAAAAGTGTCATATGAGACAGGAGAAAGAATAGCTAATGAAACCTTTGTCTTCTTTAGTCTGATGCACAGCGTTAACGTGGAGGACAACTGCTGACCCTGCCTCCCTCTTCCTTCAGCGTTCTCCTCTATCCCGTCCTCTCTTTCACGGTCTCCCTCACCTGTTCCTTCACTTTTCACACCTGGACTCTATTCTTGGCTGTTTGTTTACTGCTTCTGTTTTCCAAAGTCCCGTCCTCCCTCTCTTCCTCCATTTCCCCTCTCCTGCTGCACCATCTATCACTCACCCTCCTTCTCACCTCTCCCTGCTACCTTCTCTCCGGTCTGTCCTTCCTCCGTTTCTCCTCTGGCTCACCTCTCATTAAGCCCCTGTGCCTACTGCCACCATGCCCAGTGTCCACCCACACGTCTCACACCTCTCGTTCTCGCTTTTTGTCTCTTATTTCCATTATGCCCTGATGCAGCCTTCCACATACTCGTGTTTGATCTCCTTCTATTATGCGTTTCCTTTATACTTTGAAGTGGTATTTCATATCTGGAGTGATTGAAATTGACAGTAAAAATGCAGAAACTAAATTGTGTTGTTCCTGCAAAAAACTGTAGATTGTCTTTGAGGTGTTTGCTGGTTTATAATATGTACACCATGAAATGTGGCAGTAAACACCTCATCTCTCTTCCCTGATGCCTGTATACAGTTCAAGTGATGAAGGAGTAGGAATAAACCATGCTGAAGCAGTATGTTATCTGTCACTGAAACCCTTATTATAATTCTCATTTTGTATATTATAAACAAGTCTTGTCTTATCTTGTGTCTATGACATAGATGACAAAATAGACTATTAAACAAAATAACCAAATACAGTAAAAATCTATGCAGAGTACAACAACTCGTTGTGCTAGTGTTTTTTTTCTTCATTGATCAAATTGAATTTGAGATCTTATTGGGTTAAACAAAAACTAAAACTAAACTACTCTATGTTATTTAGTGATTATTATATCAGCCACCCTGGGTGTATTATCATGCCCGTGGTGGCTTACCACAAAAAGAGAAGATTGCTTTAAATTGTGGTCTATTATTTAATATTTGCATGTTGTAGATTTAATATACAGTTAAGAACGTTTCCACAAAACTGTGGTTAAACTGTTGCAGAAGAACCTGCGAGCCAATCAGAAATGAGTATTCTCCGTCCTCGCGCTATTCTCAACCTTTATGCGTACGATACAACATACATCACTATCTTCCTCCCAGCACCCCTCTCTCCTTCCCACGTATGTATGCATTTAGCCTTACCTTGACCGTACGGCTCCTCCATTGATTACTGCCTATACTTCTTCGCTCAAAAACACAATGCATCACAAAGACCAAACTGTCCGTGAAGGGCTAAAATAATTGTTTATAATAGACCCTCCACTTGCAATGACAAGAGCGCTATGATGTGTTTTAGGGTGTAGACAAGAGCTCCCGCTTTGTGCTCAGGTAATTTTCTTTCCAGGCGTAAGTGGTCAAGGTCTGGCGTTTTTAAAACACATGTGAGTGATGTGGTGTGGGGGAACCGTATTGTTTCAGGAGATGCACCAATGTCCATTTGGAGAGCAGCAACACTCGTCTCCCCACTTGAGGAACAATGGAATACACTTCAGAGATGCTGCGTATGAAGTATGTTTATGAGTGCGCTCGGACAATGGGGGACGATGTTACACAACACAAGAAATGGGTTTGGCTCCGAGAGAAATGAGGTGGACCCGGCAGACATCCTTGACATTCACCGTTAATTAAAACCCGTTGACACGGCGAGAAAAAGACAGCAGTGTTTACAGTAGCATATGATTGCAGAAAGAGCCTGTGGGTGCAGGAGAAAGTGAGCCGGAGTCGTCGTTGAGGTACAGTGAGAGAGAACACGTTGTGTTGGTGTTTTGTTTGACATAAAAGCTTGCTAACAGCTACTGTAAACCAGGAGCTCTGCCAAGGCTCACAGGTGTCATCAGGGATGTGGCTACGTGCCACAGAGAGTAGACCCAAATGCCCTGAGGCTCGCCTGGAGGTGTCACCCTCGCTGCAAGATGTACCAAAACATCACAGGGATGGGAAGAGGTCAGGAGAGGATGGGGATAACATCTAAAAGTGAAAGCAGGATAAATAAGAGATACTTGGTGTATGTATTTGTTATTGTATATAATGCTTAGAAAGGTGGAAGGAATATGGGAAGGAATTTTGCACCCTAATTTGTCAGACGATATAATGAATTGTTAATGATGCCAGCATCCGGCCGTTCCATCAAAGGTGTATATTTATACTTAAAAAAGTGGTTAAAAAAATACAACATGCAGAACAAATGCCTTTGGTTAGGTCAGAGTGTCTTCTAATGACCTAATTTACTAACAACACACCCTGCAACCAAGCAGGCAAACACACTGTGCAGCAAGACCTCTCCTTTATCCCAGTGTGGCAGTGGACAGAGGGAAAGAAGGATGGAGGGAAATAGGAGGAGGTCACGGGGGAATATGGGAACATGGAGAGAAGGAAGAGAGAGCAGGAAATGAGATAATAGTGGAGAAAGTGTTGGCTAAGAGAAACAAAATAAAGAGGAGATGTTACGGTGGAGGAAGGAGAGGTGAAGACAGAAAGGTAAGAGAGCCTGAAGGAGCAATGGAATCAAACACAAACACAGTCTCTGTGTGACTGCTCAACCTTGCCAAAGAAAATAGGTTACCTCTGTTTCTCCGGGTGCCCAAGGGAGGCACAGACTGGCAAGAGTTGTGCCCCTGTGTCATCCTGTAAACATTTACCACAAGAAACTGCCGAACACTACCGAGAACAATTCCCACCAACACAGGACAATGTGTGGCGCGTGATGTAAAATGTGTTTTATGTGCACAGTGGCAAACATTTTTGTTCAATGTTCACACTGAAAACAAGATATATGCCTCTTTTAGCCGGAAAATGAAAAATAATCACACTGAGTGTCAGTTTTATTATCACAAGCTGTGGTGACACAATATTTGTTACCAGCCCTTTTTTAATGACAAAAAAGATACTAAATACAGATACAAAAAGTTGTAAATTGTATTACTACGGATTGACAGGGCACTGCGTGTGTGAACGACTACTGTAGAGTATAAACAAGTAAACGTTATCCACTAACCTTGTGCGTGACACCTGTAGTCTGTACTATGAATATAAGGTTACAACCAGTAGCGGCTTAGCTTAGCATAGTTTAGCTGTATTTGATTTATTAAAAGGTAAAAAAAAATACATTATCACTACTGAAACTAATATATCTTGTTCAATATATTTCAGAAATTGTCCTGCATTTAACCCCATGTAAAACTGTGGATTGTCTTTTTTTTTTAAATTGTTTTAACATTGTTGTTTCCCTACGGCTTAAACAAACAAGATATAACATGTTAAGTAGTTATTACTAATTTAACACACTAATTAGTGTAGGCAGATGGATTTTTGTTGTTTTCACTTGTTTCCAACATTTATGCTAAGCTAAGCTAACAGACTGCTGTCGGTAGCCTTATAATTAACGGACAGGCATGAGAGTGATATCAATCTTCTCATCTAACGCTGTCAGAAAGCAAACTATCCTAATTTTGAAATATTCCTTTAAATATGGCAGCACAAGAATGCATACAAGACAGAAAATGTAAAATATAAAATAAAAAAACTAAATGTAATTGTTGAAAATTCAACTAAAATGTCTTTATAATTTGCGCTGATTGAAACTGGGCTAATATTAACAAAAATAAAATGTGATTTAATAAAAACAATAATTCAATATGATTTAATAAAACTAAATTCTAATCAGGTGCTAGGTTGGATGCACTTCCGCTCAGTTCAAATGAACAACAGGAGCTGATTCAACTGCAAACACGCACTTCTTTTCTTGACAGTGAGTATAAATGCATCCAGCCGTCCCTCATCCCTCTCCTTCCACCCATCTGAGCATCGCTAAAGCCCATCTTAATCTCCCTCTTCCACAATCACGGAACAAAGGGCAGAGTGCTGGCAGATCCTTGTTTTTCTAACTAATGTCGATTACATATTTGATAAACATGCATTTGCATTAGCATTAGTCGAGGTCAGGATTAGCAGCGTTCATCCTCAAACTGTTCTGTCTCTACGCTTTGCCTGTGGTGCCTTTTTTTCTCTCCTCCTCCTGTTGTTTGTGGCCATCTCAAATCCTAAAGGACACAACTCCACACAAGCGACGGCACAAATATTTGAAAGGGTGATTAAAAATCGTTTGGGAAAACAGATTATTGACTGTTTCTTTTTTTCTTTTAAATCAATCCGTAAACACAAACAGGCTGCTTTAAGGAGTCAAAAAGGGTCAGAAACAGTTCACATTGTATCTGTTAATTCAGATTTCACCTCACTTTAAAAGTCTCATAAATATCGTCATCAGTTTGTGTTATATATATCTCAGATTTACTCGATCCCTCAGTTTATGGACTTATCCCTTGAGGTGTAACATTTCTGCATCGTGTAGAGGCACAAAAAAAAGATTTGTAAGTATTTCATAAATGCCCTTCTTCTGTCTTTTCTACGTCTCTGTACAAAAGCAACATAAAAAAAGAATTAGCTCCAGACAGCTGGGGCTCACGAAAAGTTTCAAGTGCCTCTGTTGACCGCACACAAAGACACTGATCTGCTTAGCGGGCTTAAAACTCTCCCTCTCTCCCTTCTGTCCTTTCTTATGTCAGGCTCTTCCCAAACCCCTTCTCATACCCCCCATACACACCACACAGACACACACTCTGAGATGCATCAAATGCTGCGGCCCAGATCGCTCGTCCTGAATGAGAATCTTAAAAGACCTCTTCCCAACCACCTATTAAACGGCTTAGAGGCATATAATTGTCAGCCAAACGCTTCTCTCCAAAATGGGTTTCTAAAAGCCACATTGTTCCTCTCTGCCACCAAAGGTTGAGTAATCCTGAGGCTTAAGAAGCCCAGAAATGGTCCGTCTCATTCTGTTTTTCTCCAGCTAATAAGATCCTTCCCTTTATGAATACTCCTGCTTTAATTGTTTGACATTAATGCTAATCAAGCTTTTGTCTTTCTTTGTAACTTCGCCGCCAGACTTACAAGTATTTGTTTAACATTTGCCCCCCTGTTTTGCGTGCTTGTTTTTAACACGGTTTCTTTTTGAAAATTTGTTTAGATATAATATTTCTTCGGGAAAAGGATAACAATAATAATTGGCAGTAATGATAGAATATTTAGTGAAGATTATGTGGAGGGCAAACTGATGCTGTGGTGATGAAAAGAGGAGCGACATTAGTATCTAGAGTTGAACCTAATTACATTTGTGGAAAACAGTATCGGACAAGAATCAATCAAGGAGTCCCGTGGTCACTGCTAATCTGATTGTATTATTGTCCTTATTGCTCGCTCATGGATCTCAAACGGAAAAAAAGAAATTAGCTCTCCGACGGTCCGCTTGTTTTAATTGGAGAGATGACAAAACAACTGCTCTGGAAGTCTTGATATCTGGAAGCTAATTTAAGGGCCACAGTACAAACCAAGTGAGGAAGGGAATAAAACCCTTCGCTCCTTAATTAAAAATGTTTGGTCTCCTTCCTCCCTGACCAGACAATTACCATATTAGAGACCTATTACCCGTATCAACGCAGGCAGAAAGACCCGGAAGATGCTGCCTCTAATAAAGCAGGATTGTGAGTAGGAACCCAAACGAAGACATGCGGTTGATTAAACTAGCTGTAACCATGATCTCTCCGTTTCAGTGTCTTGGTTAGCGAACTCATTAGTGTGCAAAATGGAACTACACTTACATTAATATTCAACCACTATTTCTTCCAATTGTATTCATGTTGTTGGGAGCAAGAGCAGCTTGTCGTTTGTTTCTTGTCCGTTTTTATTGCTCGTGTCTTCCCAAGAATCAGAGCAGTCCCTTTAGTCTGGACGACTCTGAAATGCGATTTTATTTATTACATTTCCATAAAGGCAAGTGCACCTCCAACGTTGTTATTTCTGTCACCGAGAACTTAAACCAAATAAAACGATTTGAGAGATTGGAATTGTTCAATTAGCTTTCATTGAAGGCAAGTGATTGGTGGAAATGAAATCAGTGCTCTCCTGCTGGATCTCCGGGTCGAGGATTTGTAGAGAACGTGATTGGTTGCTCGTCCCTCCGAGAGTCGTCCAAGTGCTGGTCCATATGGACCCCTCTGACCCCTCCAGCCTCTTCATCCTCCCAACTCCACGGCTCCATTTAGCAAACAGAAGCTGCTAAAGGACTGCTAAGTTGTACTTCAGCGGTCCTCCAGTCCAATCACTCATTTACCTGAAGTGATTTTATCTCTCTCCAGAGATAATCATGGAGAGTCCGACACAAAGTGCTGGGTTATTGAACTGACAGCGAACAATTAACAAAGTTACAAACCTTGTCCATGTTCAGGCTCTGTGTTAGAAGCATCTTATTAAGATATTACCGGGCTGGGTTTGGGGCATAAAAATGCGCTTTATTTAGATGCTGTGATGTAAATAAATACTGCTGAGTTAAAGCTAGACATTAGTCTCTAAGTAATGGACGGTGGATATCCTCTCCAGATGGATTTCTCTCTGTCAAGTAGCTCTAAAAGGTTTTGGGATTTGCAGAGTGGGCATGGCCACTGGTTTTTGCATTTTGGGTCCTGCACTCGCAGTGGTTGGTCTGAGGGAAGATTTTAAGAGGGGAATTATCTGGAATGGAGAGGAAGGAATGAAGGCGATTTGTGGGTAGAGAGAGAGAAAGACAGAGAGAGAGATAGAGCGATTGAGAGAGAGCTAGAGAGAGAGAGAGAGAGAGAGAGAGAGAGAGAGAGAGAGAGAGAGATAACATGCTTCAGTGGTCCCTTTGGTCAGTGTGCAAAAAGCCCACAGAGGGGCCTGAGCGCATGGACCGTTTTTTGAGAAGGCTGCCTGCATCAGCTTTGCTCAGATCTCCCCTAATCCTTCCCACTTGAACCTTAGTCCGCCACAATCTGCATGCCAACAGATTAACACAATACGCAAAGATAATTCAGCCGGCCCACAACTGACAGTGATCTCACAAATCTCTGAACGGCCAAGGGAAGATACCTTCCCAAAACCCAGATTAAGTCCACAGATCTGAAGCCTTAGACCCTCTTAGGGCATATATTAGCATTACTGCTGGATGCTTCGTTTATATATTTATCTGATTTTAAAAAGAGATAATGCTGCCTGGTCAGCTTGAGTGTCCCAAAATCTGCCTTGGGTAGGATGGAGGGAGGAGATCATATCCCAGATTGAGGGAGCAAGAGTGGGAGGTGAAGAGAGAAAGAGAGGGCGAGCGCTCGATAATCCATATTATATGATGCAGAGAGCGAGGGAATTATTTAAGAAGCTCTTTGTTGTGCTCATTTTGTAAGTGTCATTTGGGAATGGGATGAGGGCGGCCGTTACTATTCTGTGACAGATTATGAGATTTCAATTAAGAGGCTGAAGATAGAAGATTGGAGAATTATGATTTCCATTTTCAAAGGATGTAAAATTGAGAGATTTAGACAGGGAGGAGAGAGAGAGAGAGAGAGAGAGAGAGAGAGAGAGAGAGAGAGAGAGAGAAAGGACGAGAGAGACGATGTGAGTCTTGATACAATATGAATTTTGGGAGTGCATTTTTAAACAAAACGATGGATTGTATCACTGATCATGCGAGCAGCAATGATTACAGTCACCGATCAGTGTATTGCATGTGAGCATTCGCCCCTATATATATATATATATATATATATATATATATATATATATATATATATATTGATAAGGATGGGAAAAATCATGGCTATAGTTCAGGTGGTTGCGCTTGTCGCATTCAGACTAACTTTAGACCTGTGTGAATCAATGGAATTATGCCCAGTGTTGGCAACCCATTCCAGCATTTTTCTATTTATTTTTTTACCCGTCTGAGAGAACGACGGCATTCGCTATCGGTTAAGTAGTGGACAATCTCCCCTCGCTCTACCCCTCCCGAACTTGTTCATTCTATCGTGAAAAGGGTCGACTGATATTCGCACATGCTTTGCAGAGAAACACGTGGACAGAGAGAGACGGAGAGAGGATAAAATGTTCTCTGGTATTAGACTTTCCAGAGTTGTAAAATTCAGTATCAGGTTAGTAGAAACATCTGTGCACCTGATACGCCGTTTTGTATATGTACCTGGAACGAGTCTTGCGTTACTTTAATGCAGGTTTGAACATCCCACTACACAACCATCCCCCACCACAACATATCACAACCCTAACCATCCATGACTCCTTCAACACTGGCATCGGACATAAATTGTTGTTCATTATGGACATTTTTGCAAGGATGCTGGGCTTGAATATTGTATTAAGACAGATGTGAAAAAATCCCGACCTTTCCTTTAAAGAAATACAAAAGTCAAAAATGTCTGGGCTTCATTCACACACACACACACACAATTGCACATTATCTAAATAGACAACATCCAATTTGAACAGCCCAATTTGCATCTCCACTCCCTCAACTCATAACTTTTTTTTCATTTTTTGAGGAGAAGGTAGAGGGGAGACGAAGTTGCCAAACTCCTTCCCCATTGTGTTTTTCCCAGTGCGGTGCTGGGATAGTTTGGAGAGCTCGCTGTGTTCCCGCGGCGACAGACTGCGGCCCCTCTCTGCCGCGCTCAAGGGCCCTTGAGGCGGCCATTATCTGGACGGCCGCCTCGCTGAGGCATATGGGTAATTACTGAGCTAATAGAGTGATGGAGGGAGAGGCAGAGGCAGGAGCCTAGGCCAATTAGATGATGCATTAGTGCTCTGTCTTTTGTAAGCACCTAATGTGTGGGGAAAGGATGGGGTAGATAGAGAAAACGTGTCATTTCTGAAGGGTCAGGATCCTTGAGCAAATGCAAACAGTCTCTCCCTCTCTCTCGCACACACACACGGGACTCACATGCACAGTAGCTGCACACACATTCACACAAGCTTGTGTGCGCAAACACATGTCGACGCTGAGACCACATTTGCACAATTGCACTTAGAATGTACCCCCCCCCCACACACACACACACACACACACTGATTACTGTGCTTTGTTTTGCTCTTTTCTCTAAGTGTGTGAAGAGTGTGAAGTCATAATTATTGCACACTCTGGCTCTACCTCATGCCTGCATGCGCACATGAACACATAAACACACACACACACACACACACACACACACACACACACACACGTGCAGACCAAATGCAGATGAGTCCAAATAAACGAGGAGACCCTGCCCAGTCTATTGAGGTCTGCTATGAGAATCCACTCCATCAATTACATTAAAGAGGCTGCCTAATGACGGCCACAGCTGTAATCACGCTCAGCTGAAGCATTTTACACCCCGCTTCTTTGTTTTCACCTATTATCATCCATCCCACAAAGGAGAGAAATGCAATCTCAAGCATCGGCACAGTGTTTTGAGTTAAGAATGTGCTTTTTGTCATCATCCAGTTTTGTCAGATTGTGAATCAGTGGTTTGGCAGTTGCAGCTGGAGTTATTAAAGTTGGCAGGCAGCGGCTGCAACAAAAGTTGTCAACTTTCAGTTTTGCGCTCTCACAGGTTGCCACACTTCAGCTTTAAAAAATAATTTGGATGTAAAACTAGATTCTAAGAGTGCAGTTACTGTCTAAATCACTCTCATTCAATGCGTGATAAAACTTTGATGTCCCTCAACATCATCATTTTGAGTGCCAGTCTTTCTCAGCACCACAAACATGTTCTTTTAAATGTCGATGTCATTAACTTAATTATTATACCACTGTACAATTAGCTTCAAAACAATCTCATCAAAGGATACCCGGCACTGCTGCATGAAAGCGTATGATTGACACTCTACGTCGACTTCATTGTTACGCCCGTAACAATAACTCCAAGGACCTTTGCTTCCCTCTCTATGTTGCCTGACCAAGGTGGCCGGTCACTTCATTATCAACCCCGCAATTACAGATGTACAGAATGTGCGTGTTTTAGTGCGACGCTGAATATTGCACGGAGCATTGTTATTCATTCAATCCCAACAGATGAACCGTAATAGCCATGTATTATTATTCTCTATCAGAAATAGCAGCTCTCATTATCAAACAAAAGACTCTATTACTGATATCATTGTCAAAAGGGGAACCAGAGGAGGGGGGTCTATGGCTTTCAGCGTTTAAATGACTTTGTTTCGCAGCCCCTTAGTGGGATTTTACTGTTGTCGTGATTGGCATGTACGTTTTTTTTTTTAAAACAGGTCAGCTTCACATCTTTGACCTTGTTGCTGCTGAGTGACAATGTGTGAAGTTAGTGGGCGATTATTGGTAATGGTGAAGCCACGGCTCTCCTATCATGGGGTTTTTGTTTTATGGTGGCTGTGGAAATACCTTAATTGCACCTAATTCAAGCTCATATTTGATGAGTGGAAGAGAAGAGGGGGGTAAACGCAACTGCGCTTGCATTTTCGCAGACGCATTGATCTTTTGAGCAGGCGGGCGGAGCTGCCGGGATGCTCAAAGACATTCCCAGACTGAATCACCTTGAGGAGCTTGCTGCAGGCGGTCTTAGCTCCGCTGACTCAGAAATAAAAGCGGCTCACGGGTGGGAGCTGGCATGGAAATATGTTTTAAAGACCCTTGAAAGGATATTGTGACCGCTGAACACAACCTCAGCCGCCAAATATTTTTCAGTGTTTGAATTTTGAGTGCCGATAATGTGAAGAACCAGATCATATTTACGTAAGGTATTCAAAATTATGTCATGTCCTTCTTTAAATCACAATTCAGTTCATTCATAGTAGTCTGGCCATCGCTCCTCTCAGTAATGATAAGATTGTGCAATCCTAGTAAACTGATCTGGGAAGTCAGGCAGGATGTGTTGATGTTAGCCAATCAAAACGACGGCTAGAACGACAAATAAGACCCAAGTTGTGATAAACCAAGGGCCAAATGTATCCACCTCCACAAATGATGGAGCATGTTGGGCATGAACATTGTGTTTGCTCATTTCTACACATAGAATTAGAATAATCAGTTTCTTCTTGTGCTTGTTATTACAACTATTTCATTCTAGAGATACACAAGTATAATCGCAGTGAAATCAGACACAAAATTGCCAATTCTTCTATGCACACTTTATGTTTGTCAAAACCCCGCCCCTGAAGATGGACTTACTTGTTTGAGTGTGAAATTATGATTGTAATATTTATTATCTTATGTCTTTTTTCTCATTCATTACTGAGTGGCTTCATACAGTATAAGACATCCAGATCTGTTAAGGACATTCAATTGTAATCAAACTGCATTCATTATGAACTTTATGTTTTGGTGCCACACGTTAAAGTTATAATCCGTCATATTTTTGTTAAATCAAACCCAAATTAAATTTGTTATACTATTCATGGTCTTCATTTTCAGCAATAGCCATTCAATGAGTTCAGAATATGTAATCTCCATATTGTAATTATTGTTGGTCGCTTCAAAAGGAATCCAGATTGCTTGTCATAATACAAGAGGTACAAAGCAAGATAATTCAGCATGTATCAAACTTTCCTTTACAGTTTAGTCTAGCTGAGTACTGTGGTGGTCTACTTGTCTTAGCTAACAGAAACAAAGTTGTACATCATAGAGTAAATTTAGGAAGCAACGGGGTGGCAACATTTAACCCAACCCCCTGTCTGCGTAGTATAAATGTGTGTTAGAAAGATTTACATACTAACATAAGCCTAACACGCTGCGCAAATACTGCTCAGCAAACAAGACGGCGGGTGTACCCTCCCCTACATCCCCCTGGTTGTTAGTGATACAACTGAGGAACGGACTCCGGGACAGCCGAGCCGAAAAAACTAAACACATGCTAATGTGTGACCTGGCTCTCGAGTCTCACCTCCTGCGATAGAGAGCCATAGTTCTCAAGTACAGCCAACCTGGTCCTTAATCTATCAATGGGAGGCCCTCCTCGCCCAACATTCAGACACATAACCATCCTTCCATCCTCCAGACAGAGAACTCTCTCCTTTCCTCCTGAGCCATCACACACACACCCACACCCACAGAGTGGCCCCTGCCCCGGGTAAGACCAGTCCCCATCTCCTCTGGGCTGAAGGGCCCTTCAGACGTCTACTGAGAAAGAGCAGAGGGGTGGGAAAGAGAGGCTGAGGACAGAAAAGACTGCAGAGAGGGGAGAAAATGTTGGAAAAAGAAATGGAAAAAAAAGAAATGACAGAGAGGTGTGAAAAGAGAAAGAGTGAAGGAGGTAGAGGAGATGAATATTGCATCGGGCCCCTGAGGGTTATGGCTATAGTTCATGTTGTGTATTAATGTGTGAAGCGCTAGCATTCTCTGTCATGCTAATCTCACTGTGTTTCTTTGTTGTGTTGGCTGGTGTCTGCTAGTGTCACATACACTCATCTCTCCTCTCTTCCTTTGCTTTCTTCTCTTTATGAGCTCCCCTTTTGGAGTGGACGATCAGAGGGAGTAATAGGGGGTAAACAGTTCTGTTGTCTAAACGGATCACATTTGAATAACTAATACATTGTTAGCATTAGCATACATTAATTATTCAGTCCTGCAAAGGTGCTAGCCATTTTCCAAATAAGCCTCAGTTGTTTTTTCAGTCGTTGTTTACAGAAGGAATGCTTCCAGGAATCAGGGCACATGAAAGAAAAGGGAGAAAAAATGAAACTGTTAAAAGCACCATCAGCTCGGTAGACCCTGGGGCTCAACAGTGCAACGTCCGTCCTTGTTTCACGTATTTTATGCAACAATCAAAAGAGGAACATTTCAAATGCGTGGCAAGTGTTGAATAGTCACCAAGCTGTTTTTTTTTTTTTTTTTTCTTTCTTTTTTTTTTTTTTTTTCCTCCTGATTACTTTATCGGTTTGAAATCTTGGATGGGAAGAGAAATTGCGAGAGCGAGCTGAGCCAGATTTTCCTGGAGGTAGCATATCTCTCAAGTCTCAGTTGGTGTGGATGGAGGAGAGGAGGGGGATCTCCTCCTGCGTGTTTATCCACAGTAATCAGGAGTCTGTGGAGCAGGAGCGGAGGCTTGGCAGTGGGGGGACCCTGCCACATTAGAGAGGAATGAATAGAAATGTGCCAAGCCTGGCACACCAACACTTTAGACACAGCATCCTTTCTGATTTGGTCAAAACTTTAGGAGGGAGAGAGAGAGGGGGAGAGGGAGAGAGACCTTGAGACTGTTAATCTGGAGCAAACTGGACCAATGTTTCAGTTTTGTTTTGTTGTTTTTTTGTTGTTTTTTTCCTCTCTTTCTCCACCCATGAACTTTTGCAGCAAAGCAATGGGGAGGAACAAAAGAAGCCGTTCTGGGTTGACAAAGAGGAGAATAGATGGTATGCGAACGACAAGCCGCCATCTGCTCTGGAGGACGACCAAAATCTTGACACACTTCAGCAATCCCACAATCCCCTGCTCCAGGAGCGTTCCAGGCGCCCCATTCATACTCTCTCCTCCGCTCCCAGAGTCTGTGTGATTTCCCCCTTTTCTCTCCTCCTCAATTAAGTCATTAATTCCTTTCTTCGCCCCCCTCTTAATGACCGCCGAGGCACAAACAAGCCATGGTTGCTTCCTATTGAGGCCTTGTGATTGGGCATAATTGCTGCGAGGGCCTAAGTATGGGGAAGCGGGGACGAGGGAGGAGGAAAGCATTGTTTTTTGGCGGAGGCGAGGAGGAGAGTGGAAATGAAGATGCACATTAGGTGGGACCCTTCCTCTCTTGACCTGCAACACATTAGTGTCAGTGAACATTTGCCTGTCCGAGACGGAGGGGCGATGAAAGTGAATTGAACAAATCCGAACTTGGTTACCAAAAAAAAAAAGAGGAACATTTGAGAATTTAGCTTCATAGAAATCACAGGGGACTGCATAAATTTCCATGTTAAACAGCAGATCCTTTGTCCACCTCCTAATTATTATGACACCTCATGTCTTCATCATGCTAGCTTCAAGACTGCCATGTGTTGAGTGCTTCAGGGGGAAAGGTGCTCATGTTGGCAGCAAAGGAGACCATTTTCTTTTCTTTTTTTTAAACCAACCTCATGATGGGAACATCCATTAAAAAACAAAAGTCTGGAAACAAGATCTTTGTACAGAGGTGACTTTGAGATTTTGTTTGTTGCAAGATGTGTGAGGTAATCACCTGATGTGTGCATGGCACCCAGCATGCCTTTCTGCAATCCGACTACATTGTTTCAGGCAGGCAAGCTCTTCCTCGCCCCCGTTTTTGGACTGGAACACGGTCCAGTTAAAGAAAGATTCAGAATTGGTTGTGACTGGTGCTGGCTCACTGCACACAGCTAACATCTAATGGCTGCAAGCTAGCAATGTCCACCAAGGATGCCCTCCAAGAGAGAGGGAGTCCAACATTCCACCCGGAAATCAGCCGTCTTGTTTGGCTGATTGTGCATTATGTGACCATCTGCAAAAAAAAAGAAAAAGAAGTGAGCGTGTGCTTGTGTGTGTGTTGCTGGGCATGGTCATGGGGTTGTGTTAGAGAAGCCGAGGGATGTGAGGGGAATTAGACAGTCTTTAATAACACATTTTGGGGATAAATGCATTACTGAAATACTCACAGATTGCTCCATTTATAGATGCTGAGAAGTAGAAACAGAGAGAAAAAAGAGGAGCGGAGGGAGAGGGGAACAGATATAGTAAATCTCCAGATTAGAGATTAGCCATAGTAACAGATTTAAAGGGGTGTCTGGTCCTCGGCCAGCCTGCTCAGGCATCTATCTGGCTTCTGCTGGCCAGGCCTGCATGGCCCTTCTAAGTAGATCACTCAACCCTTACTGGGAATGCCACCGCTATCTCATATGGTCTCTTTTTCTTTTCGCTCTCTCGCTGTTGTCGCTCAGCTCTCAGAACAGGAGACAAAAGGTTCTGCAGAGGATGAGGATGGATGGAAAGCATTTTGTCCACCCTTCCTGGCTAGAACTCCAGGCTTTTTTGGGCCCTTTCACATGGTTTTCTCCCTCAAAATAAAACTCCAAAGCCCCTTCGCTAATGTCCAGATCAGAGGAGCAGTTAAGCATCATCGTCGACAGCTCAGTTTGCTAGTTTCGGGAGGGGTAGAGGGGATGGAGAAAGGCGGTAGAGGGGTATTTACTCCTTTTTAACGTGTAATGGTGAGAGTGGGTGTTTGCGTGATGCAATGACTGATGTTCCCCTTGGCCTAATGATTATCTTTGCCGTTTTTAGGCCCTGTAAGCAGTTCTTATTGGGAACTAAGTCCTGTTTTTACATGGGTGTAAGTAATCTGCTGTAATCGGCACATTCACCCAAACACACTCACATATGTATGCACAGAAAGGCAGGGGGTCAAATAACTATTACACACACTCGTGGTGAAAATCCCATTGAGGCTAAGCTTTAGGGGTTGGGCGCAGGGGGTGGCTCCAAAGGTAAAAGGTTAAATATGAGCTATGGGAACTTTTACCGCCTCAGTCATTTAACCCTTTCATATCTTTTTAATCGGTTTTAGAATATGTTTAAACAGACATTTTGTGCATCTGTTTACTCCTCAAATCTCTTGAGCATACGAGCTCATTGTCAACAGCTGGACACAACTGCAAGTGCACTGATCCAGAGACTTCATTTAAATAACAACCTTATATTTTAGAATTATCTGCTTTGCATCATTTTCTAAAATTAAATAAAAATGTGTTTAATGTTCAACGTGGCTGCAAATGCAGACGATTACAAAAACGAACTTGTGGGTGACACATCAGGAATGTTCAATTCTTTTCTTTAAATATAAAAATAAAAATCCATGTTTCACACTTTTGACAGAGCCTTAAACAAAGACTGAGCGGCTGTATATATTGCCCTGCATTATTCTTCTCTAAGCTGCTTGCAACCCAGTTGTGGTCTGATACAGAGATGAAATCTTGGAGGCGTGTTTCTGGACCCAGGAAGCGGTGGCCACTGATTGAAGAATAGAGCTCTTGGATGGAGGATGTGCTCTGGGGGTATCGCGCACACCCCAAAAGACGGCAGGACACAATGAGAAATCACAGCTCTTTCACTTTCCGTCCATCTGCCCGCCATGGAGCGTGCTCAGTGTGTGCCACTTGGCTTAATTCTGTCCCATCAGCCACCACAAAAGCCCCCCGATCCAATCGCAGGGATCAGACCTGGGCCAAGACCATGAGACGGGGAGCCAAGGAACAGACCAGAATCAACAGCCCATTCTCCCAAGATCTCTCTCTCTCTCTCTCTCTCACACACACACACACACACACACACACACACACACACACACACACACACACACACACACACACACACACACACACACACACACATACAAAAAATACAAAAAATAATATGGTGGAGAGGTTGACATGAAAGGTATGAACAGAAAAGTGAGGAATATTTCCACCTTTAATTCTTTAAAGTTCAGTTGGCTCCAACTGAACTTTGGAGCCAACTCTGCCTCCATAGTGGATGAAGAGATGACAAAAGTCAGACAAAGCGAGAGAGACAAAGTTAACATATGTTACAGCTGGTATGCCATTAAAAAAAAAGGGCAGGAGATCAGGGTAGAAAGATGAGGACAGAAAAATGCTTTTCTCAAATACCACACATTCTCTCTCTCTCTCTCTCTCTCTCTCTCTCTCTCTCTCTCTCTCTCTCTCTCTCTCTCTTTTTCTCTCTCACTCATTCCCTGACTGTTAATTGTGTGAGAGCAGGTCATCAGCAGCAGTGCATTAGAATAATGGAAATAGATGGTAGAGACCTACGGATGGCAACACAAGCCATCTTCCCTATTTGCATGCCTGTGTGCTCCGGGACAATTATGTCATTATCACAGACCTGTGTGTGTGTGTGTGTGTGTGTGTGTGTGTGTGTGTGTGTGTGTGTGTGTGTGTGTGTGTGTGTGTGTGTGTGTGTGTGTGTGTGTGTGTGTGCATGTGCGTGTGCGCATGCGCGTGCGTGCGTGTGTGTGTGTATGGTGGGTGACAGGTGGGGAAAACGAAGATACTTAAGTGACAAGAAAATCTGAACTGTCACTCTTTTATTATCTCTGTTGATTTTTAAAATCACTTTAAATAGCATTTTCTCCATCTTTCCGAGCAGTTTTTTTTTTAACTGTGCAGGTTTAACTAAAACAACTAAAAATCTCTGTTGTAGTTTCCTGATTACTCTCCAAAATGTGGGATCCCTGAAGCAGCCATGAAGCTCTTTTGTAAATATAAAAGGATTACTTTTTTTTTTCTTGCCAAGATTTAGATGAGAAGACCGGTACCACTCTCGGGCCTCTTTGTTAAATGGGAATCTGGAGCCAGTACACGCCGTTAAAAAGCAAAAAGACACAGGAATACAGCTATTTAGTTATCGTTTTACAAAAACAGATTCAATTTGTTAATTAGTGAGCTTTAGAGATGCTGGGAGGTGATTTATTTGACCTTTGCACAGAGCCAGGCTGTTTCCAGTCTTCATGCTAACCTAAGCTAACTAGCTACTGGTCCTAATATTTAACAGAGAGTGGTGACGATCTGAATGATTGATTTAACGGCATAAAAATCTTTTGTCGACCCTTAAAATCGACAGATTTCACAATACACCCTGAACTGAACCCAAACGCCGGGGAATTCCTCTTAGCCTGAAGTCTCTTCCACCCATCACCTTGTGACCCTGCCAGGCTATATCGAGATCCAGACATGGCCTTCCTCCGTTTCCAGGATGTTGGTGAAAAAGCCCCGAAAAGGAAAAAGAAAATAGTAAAAACTCATCAATGGCAGCATTTTAACCTCCTTCCTCCTGTTCCTCCTCCACCCCTGAAATGAGCAAGCGCTTACAAAAGTGGCGAGACCTCATCAGGGACCCCAGACTTAAGAAAACATTGCAAAGAGAAGAGAGGGATGACCTTTGACTCAAACAAGTGTCCTCTGCCTCCGCTGTACACGGCGGACACTTCCTGTACTCATCAAGACAGGGAAGAGAAGGCCACCTGCTAACCATGCACTGTCACCTCTCCCGCGGCGGATGCGGTGAGTGTTTGTGTGTGTCTCTGCTCCGCTCCTACTTAGATTTGATCCCACTAAAATAGGTAATAACCTATATTGAAATCACCACCAGCCGAGCACTTTTCAATCTACTTTCAAAACAGCGGGAAACATACAAAGTACATGTTTTGATGGTGGCAGACGGATCACAGCGCCGCCTGAATTTAAAAAAATTAGTATTGACATGACAAATCTGAGCAGTTATGAACATTGACAACAAGAGGCCATTAAATCCATCAGCAGAGTCTTCAGGCTGTTTCGGTAGTGTCAGAGATGTTGGACAACATGCATTTATCTCACTAGCAGCAGGCATTGTGGAGAAAAGGTGCGAGGTCTTTTTTTTCTTCTGTGAAACCTCTTAGCGTCCCATAATCAGGAGTGATAATGCGTCTCATTCTATGCTAATGTGTGTGTTTTACAGCAATCAGGCGACAGGTGATGATAGCACATGCTGAGAGATGTTCTGCTGTGTGCATGTTGCGGCGGGCGTGTGTGCGAGCGTGCAAGTGTGGACGCAAGGCACCATTAGTGACTTCCCAGGTCCTCTTCAGGAATACAATGGGCGGCGAAATTGCTTTAATGGAAAAAGGCTAATGTGAGATGCATACACACACACACACATGAACACACCGCCTTAGCAAATCACTCAAGCCGGTGAGAGGTAGAAAAAGGGAGGATATTATCACTTACACTTGAAAAAATAGAGATGGAGGAGAGAGAATAGACAGCGAGGAGAGAGTTGGTGCTGCTCTTCTTCCACTTGCACATGCTTCCACCCACTACAGTCAGTATTTTTCCAAAACAGAGGCATACATTCTCAAGTTAAGATATAGAGGTTTTTTTTTTTGTCCTTAAACATGCAGGTGTGATTTGCGCAGAGAGAGACGGGACTGGAAAGAGAGGAATGACTGTTTAGATTTAATAAAAAACTATCCTCAGACATTGCATCCCCACATGTTTATGTCACTTTTGTTTTTACATGAAAATATATTTTTTCCCATTAAACTAAAATGTACACTTAATAGAAACAGATACAAATGGTCAGCTACCATCAACACAATGTGAGTGAAACAAAACAGACTTGACTAAACACTTCCACAGCAAAAGAAGACCCAACAGTTTCCATATTTTGGTTAATAATAATATAATAATAATAATAATAATAATAATAATAATAATAATAATAATAATAATAATAATAATAATATTGATCTGTAAATCCTGCTGCAATAGAAAATACACATCAGATGAGTTACATGAACGAAGGTCTACGAACCCAAACGTACGCCAGCTTTCACACAATAGACTCAGTCTTTGCCTTCAACTGATGACAACGGAAGACAACTGATGTGCATTTGCATAGCTTCAAAAAAACAACTCACGCTCTCTCTTCTTTGAAAGATATGTCCCCACACACACACGCACACACACACACACACACACACACACACACACACACACACACACACACATGCTCCTGCGCTGCTCGGTAAGACAAGGCACGTCCCTCCTTTGCTTCTGAATGGTCTCATCTGTGCCCTGCTCAAGGCTGGCAAGGCCTGCAGCATCTGTTTGACTGCAGGCCATGCCATAAGGTGCCAGGACTCCAAGGATCCTCCACACTCCCTCAAGAACACTGCGCTACGCCCCGCTAACCCCACCCTTTCACCCCCTCTCAGCCGCTTCACGCCTCACCCTCAGACGTTGCCCTCTCCCCAACACATGTCATGCAATCCATTTTGCATCGTTTTAAATCTCCCCTCCCCGTCTTTCTCACCCATCACTTTAAAGTTGAAGTTGCACTTCCACCTGGTTCATACTTTGCCTCGTCTCAGCTGCCTCCAGCCTCCTCTTCGCCACCTCCCTGACACCCCTCCGTCCTCTCTTGGTTTCCGTCTAATGCCCCGCTGTCAGGATGTGTGAGATGTCATCTCCCTCCCTAATCTGCTGCTGCCACCCCCTCCCTCTCTCTCCCTCTGAACCTCTTCCTTTGCTCTCTCCCCCGAGGGTGAGCGAGATGTCGTCTGGCTGGGACTGCAACTGTAAAGACTGTGTGTGTGTGTGTGTGTGTGT
Source organism: Myoxocephalus aenaeus (assembly GCA_038501785.1). NCBI lineage: Eukaryota > Metazoa > Chordata > Actinopteri > Perciformes > Cottidae > Myoxocephalus > Myoxocephalus aenaeus. The sequence goes on from JBAMJR010000091.1 coordinate 1,465,723, forward strand.
GTGTGTGTGTGTGTGTGTGGTAACAGAGTGTGTCTCATCGCCAGGAAGACTTGCGCCTCGGAGGAACAGACAGATTAGCGGGTAGATTCTCGCTCCCAGCACGGCACTCAAGCTGCATTCCCAGGAACAGCCCTTAACAAGCATTACATTCCCCTCCAGGTCACCCGCGGCAACCCGACAACCCCAGACACAAGGAGAGGAGAAAGTAATCTGATGGCACGCTCTCTGTTATTTTTTTCTTATCTCTCTTTTTCTTAGCCGGGCAGTCAAACGCCTTTGCCCCTGAGCTGCAACCGTGCGATGTTTCTGCATGTGTGTGCTTGTGTGTGTGGCACCAACTGGAGCCCTTGCCGAGGCCTCTTCAAGCCTCAAGAGAGCGGATGCAGTTAGTGAGAGGGGAGAAAAAGAGGGAGGGAAGGATAAAGGCCTAGAAGGAGACACAGTCAGGGGGTGTGGGGAGAGGAGAGGGGAGGTGGTCTTATGACAGAGGGGGGTCTGCGGCTAACAAGCGGTGTGGAGCCACAGAAGGTGTGTGTAGCCGAGCGTGAGGAAACAGTTGAGACAGCACAGGCCCACTGAGATGACCGGGGAGCTAATGCTATGTTAGTGAGCTGCTAACGGCATGCCTGGGCCCTGGCGCAGCGCCCTTCCACACAGATCACAGAGGCCCACAGCACAACGAAAGGAGACACCTCAAGTCTGCGGGGGAGGTATTACTAGTGACACGTCTTTTGGGCACCAATTGGGACTCCTTTACCATCTGAGCCTCTCGTAGCATGACTCACGCGCAGCCATGTGGGTTATTTAAAGAGACCCCTAAATCCAATGTGGCGGGGAAGGTGAGGTAGAACAACGCTCAGAGCGGGGAAAATAACCGGCACTTCAGATCGAGGTATACGAAGGACGATTTATACAGCAAGGCACCTTTGGTAATTTGACTTTAAGGGAGTTGAGACATCTCTCAGGGTTAGCAGGCATTTTAGCTACTCTCTCTCTCTCTCTCTCTCTCTCTCTCTCTCTCTCTCCCTCGACTGTTCTCCTGAACTGTAACATATCAGAATGCACACATTTGAGCAATTATCATTCAAAACAAGCGCGCAATAAAACATGTTATGTTGGTCAAGCAAAAAGAGAGCTGGTTCTACATTTCTCACCTTGAAACCACGATTATACAGATGGTATTACATGTACGCAGATCATGGGCCTTTTCTATTCTTTGTTTTGAACAGGTGTGAGTGATGAACAGTGGAGATCTAGCAACAGTTCTGTGACAGTGTTTTAGATAATATACTATAATAATATAATATATAATATCTAAATCCTTTTTAGGTTCAGTTTTTGATGGGAAAACATGGAAATTACAGACCTCCCATCTTAATCAACAGGGTTGGAAAGAGTACAGAAAAAGTAGTAGTAGTTGTACAAATAATGTTGCTTTAGATAGTTTATAAGTATAATATCCCAAACTGGTAAAAAAAAAAAATATATATATATATATATATATATATATATATATATATATATATATATATATATATATATATATATAGATAACAATAAAAAGTAGGTAGGTAAACGTTATTGCATTGCATAAAAAAAAAATAGAGGGAAAAACTGTTGCTGATGATGATGATGTTATATGATAGAGCTAAATAAAGAACATATTTGGGCAACAAAATACACTTAATTAATACGTCATGGTATCACAGAGCTATTATGTACAGACCAGACCAATGATATATTCCTTTTCTATAGACTGTAGTTTGCAGCCTGAAGATACAGCTGCTCATCAATTATAAATACCACATTCCTAACTATAACCTAACAACCAGAAAGAAAGAAGAGAAAAATAATGAGATAATTAAACTAAAATGAACGACAACAAATAGTGGACACAGCATCGGGTGCAAATTAAACGACAGAAGAAAGAAAAAAGAAAAAACACCTCTTACAGTTTATAATTAAACACGGACAATTAAAAAATAAAAAATCCACAGCAGTAGCAGCCATGGAAAGCAAAACTATTTCGAGATTTAATTTTTCAGCTTTAGAGTCATATTTTCTCTTTACACTTGTGCCTTGGGACAATGGTGCCTCATTATATAGATAGCTGAGATTGTTCTGTAATTTTTGATATACAACACATGAGTATGTGTCATATGCAAGTGATTTAAAAAGGGGAATTTAAAAAGTATGTAAAATCGAGAAAAATCGAGAAAATGACCCCCAGACTCCAGAGTGTTAAGCAACACCACCATGTTGAAGGAAATGAGGCTGTTGTACTTGTGACATCTTGGGGGTCTTGTGGGCACAGTGAAGTCCTCCTCAGTCCAGCTCCAGGTTCCACTTCTCCTTCACTCAGCCGTCCCAGTATAACCAGTATAACCAGTCCACTCAGTAATATGACAGTCTAGGTCCCACTCAAAGAATTTGAGAGGTTTAAAGTTCTTAGTAGAAATCACATGGAGGGTCCACCATTACCATGTTAGCCTGTTAGCTAGACCCAGAATGCAGGTCTGTTGATCAGGGGGGTGTTTGATTTGGGTCACATAGCGTGCTGGGCGGGTGGCGTCTTATTCACTAATGATCTATTAATTTTAAAGCTTGAGAGTGAAACATACTTAAGTTCCAGTGGGTTCAGGCCTAAATGCCTCAGCCAGTTTGTCAGTCACTTAAATTAAATCATCATTAAAGACATGAAGCGCTTTGGGGAAAACAAGCACAAGAAAAAACATTCTGTATATAATAGATTTTCATACATTTCTGTGAAGTAATGGACAGTATGGACATACTCATATACACGGTTCAAGGGTCATGTATGGTAAGCACAACATTTTTAGAGTGGCTTCACATGACCTCACAGGCTCATGTTTCCATTAACCTCTCAGTGACCCCATTGTATTGTCTTGAGGCGGGAAAGCAGAGCATCACAGTATGAAGTCACGAGGCTAATGAAGGTCCACGGCAAATGAAGTGTGGCGCAACAGCACACTGTGGGTCAACGACTTGTTTGTAAGATCCCTAAACCCTAAAGGCCAATTTGTGGTTAATTTTGGGGTTGTATTTACAGACACTGATATTTACTGAGTCTGATTCTGTGGCTGCACATGAGATGTCTTTCACAGTTACCTCATCGCTACTGCAGAGGAGCTGAGGTCCGAGGCAGAGCTGCTTTGTACTATCTGATCAGATTAAGGCGTGAGACAGCCCAAGGCATGAGGTCAGCGACAAGTAGTATTACAGCAGTTAATTAAAGGCAGAGCAGGAGGAGATTTAATTAGCGCTTTATTTCATATGGAGCAAATAACTTTTGCGAAGATATGCTGTTTATTCCTTCTTTTTTTGTACTCTTTTGTAAAATCTGTAATGACACTGAGTTAATACAGGTACAAAAGAAGGTATGGGAATACTTTCATCTATTTTTGCATGAGCGGATAAATCAACATCTTATATTATGTAGTAGGTAACTTAAATAAACGTAAATAAAATGAAGCTGTACATTAATCATCATTCACTTTTACCAGTTTGACAGTGCTGTTCACCTGTACCTTCCCACATGCCGCTCCTAATGCTGTTGTCCATGTAGCTTATGCAGTGGTAAGAATGTGTGTGTGTGTGTGTGTGTGTGTGTGTGTGTGTGTGTGTGTGTGTGTGTGTGTGTGTGTGGCAGGCATTGTGTCTCCTTATAATGACATCATGGCTCTGACAGAAGCTGGAGAAGATGCCCGGGGCCTCAGAGCGGAACTCTTCAGCTTGGCGCAAGTGTGTATGTGTGAGTGTGTGTCCGTCCCTGGGCTACAGGAGTCCTCCTGGGCTTTGTGAACGAAAGTCAAACCGTCAAAGACAAAAACAAAACCTGACCAACAGCAATATGAAGCAGAGGGCAGGCCATTTGGCTGCTGCCCGCTCGCTGGTGCCTCAGTGTGAAAGCGATGGGCGCGAGTGAGGGCTGAGGGGAGGCGCATTTGAAGAGAAGGAGAGAGGTGGGAAAAGACTACAGAGAAAGAGAGGGAGGTCCAGGAAGTTGTAGAAAGGGTTCAGGGGGTCAATTCCGCCTGCAGGCCTGGGTGACGCTTTCAGGGTTCTGGCCTGTATTGCATCATGGGAGTCCTTGGCGTGTCCTCTTTATCTTGCCTCTGACCAGACAGATCCTTCCCGGTGGCTTTGTGCACACACAAAGACAGACAAAGATACACACACACACACACATATATATATACAGTATATATATATATATATATATATATATATATATATATATATATATATATATAAATAAATAAAACACATGCACCTTTATTCTTTGTGTATGGAGCCAAATAGGTGGAAAAAGTTCTCAGATACTTTTCTGAAGTACTGGTACAACATGTACAAATACTCTATTACAAGGTCTTCATTTAAAATAAAGCAAAAAGTATGAAAATAAAAAGTACTTATTCTTCAGATGCATACCTAGGTAATTGATATATTAAATGACTAGACCATTAAGTGGCATTTCACTGTCCTCACTGGTCAAGGTGACGATAGTTTAAAGAAATAGTTTGACTTTTTGGGACATATGCTTATTCACTCTGTGGTGGAGAGTGATAGATGATACACTCCCAGAAAATGGAAATACCCAAGTATTACAAAACGGTACTTAAGTGCAGTGTATTCAGTTACTTTCCACTACTGCAAATCAGTCAGTTTTGAGAGTTTGAGAACTTAAAATGGCCAGGCATCATGTTGTGCTGAACCACATTCTACAATAATGTACATTTTAGGCGTATATGTTATGCTAGTTTGAGCCTCTATTTGAGGAATTTCAACCATAAGTGGAAGAACTTCAACGGCAGTGTAAACTATGCTGAGAGGGATTCTGAGTCTATTGTGAACACATTGAAGGCACATCTCACATCTACTCTGAGTAAGATTGACAGGTTTCTTCTCTGAGCTGAAGTGAACCTCTCGCCCTGAGTGTGTGTGTAATGAGAGACAGGTCTTGTGACAAGCACTAATCAGCCCAGACTCTTGACCCTGCGGCAGTGAGGCTGACACAAGAGGATACACTGCGACACTGCTAACAACTCCCGCGATGTGTGTGTGTAGATGAGCATGTGTCATATCAGGTAATAGAGGAATGAGCTCATGTTCAGTTTAACTTTGAAAATGTGAAACTATTCTGATTTGAAAAGGTTACTAAAAATCTGTTTTTAAGAGACTACATTTCTTTGGCTTAATCTATTCCAAAGAATATGTATAAAGACGGGGGATTAAGTGTCATTATGTGGCAGCCAAAAAACAGTCCCCAGCAAAATGACAAACTGTCAACTTTACATTTATATTTTGTATGGTTTAAACAAAAAACTAGACTGTTTAGTTATCACACAGACGTAGTGGTATAGATCTTATCTAAGTCTTTGCAAAATCCAACTTGGCTCAGTTATCACAAATATGTAATAATTGGGGAGTCAACTGTTTTCTGCATTGAGGTTTCATCATGAAAACGTATCATGTACCTTTATGGAAAATTAAAGATGTGATTTTTCAAAGACCTTTAAATCGTCAAGACATTTTCAAGGCTTGAACTGGTACTACCATAACTGCAACCAAAAAGGTCCCATGTGTATCAATGAGCGCTTGGGATGTGTGTGTGTGTGTGTGTGTGTGTGTGTGTGTGTGTGTGTGTGTGTGTGTGTGTGTGTGTGTGTGTGTGTGTGTGTGTGTGTGTGCGCGCGCGCGCGCCTTTGTGCTGGCTCATATTACCGTCACAGTGACACTCAGCAGGAGTGACAGCGGCTTTCTAGGAGTATCATCGGTCCTGCTGATAAGAGGGGCTGTAGCCTCAGAACAAACACAACACACTCCCAGCTCTCTACACATAATCGCAGAATCAATAAAGGAAGCATCACTAGATGTTGTCATCCAGGTATGTTTATTGTTATCAAGAGTGCACTGACAGACCAGTATCGACATACAGCACAGACGGAGAAAAAAAGAAGAAGATTTGAAGTGTGATGAAAGGGTTACCATGTGGAATATGGGCCTGGTAATTTACATTATGCGGTGCAGGCTCTACAGTGGAGTGATTAACTGTGTATAGTTAGAGAAATGTATCATGAGGCATGATATATGCTCCAATAAATCTCAAACGTCTCCTCTGATTATACAGGAAGTGATATATTGCATGTAATGTAACCATGGCAATGCAGTCATTGTAGATATTACAAAATTAGCATTAAGATCTGTGTGGCAAGTTAGCAAATGTGTGTTGCTCAAAAATAAAACGCACAATGAAATAAAAAGGATTTGATTGATGAGGCAGTAAGTGATTGACACGTTGGACATGATCAAGGCTTTGAGACCTGGGTGTATCTTTCACTCAGCACAACATCCTTAAAAAGGTATATTTACAAGACACACATAATTTATTGTTTAATAGAATTGTCTTACTATTACATATATTACATCAATCATATTCTTCCATGCAGAAAATGTAGTGAACAGATTCATAAAAACAACAACAATCTGTAAAAGGGCTGGTTTGAAATGTGTGGTTCGAGCCTCATCCTTTATTTTTTTTCTCCGTCTATGGAGGGAGAAGGCTCTCCTGTCTGCTAAACGGACACTTTTTCCAGCTATAATCTATTAAATAAGTAAATCTTCTTTTAACTAAATACTTCACTAAACAACAAAACCATCTCCTACCTCAAAATATTTTGTTCCTTGATCTTGTCGTGTCCGTCTCTGTTGGTGCAGCCTGTTGACTGTAAATCTGTTCCTAGATCAGAGGAACACAACCTAACCATCAAATGAGCTCAACTAATCTCTATGGGCTCGGCGAGGAATAATAAATATGTTAAAGGCGGCAAAAAGTATTGCACTCGTGTTTTTAGGAAAGCTGACTTAAAGGTACAATAAACGAAATTGGGAGCATTTTCTATTGCCTCTCGACGGCTCTCAACAAGGCAGCGGTTGAGCCGGCTAGCGGCTAGGAGCTAACAGCGCTAACATCACCGCGCTCGCTCACGTGCGCTAACATGCACGTGCAGCCGGCCCGGCTGTGTCAACTAAGAGTGGAGTAACTCGGATTAAAACGAGAGAGAACGACTCCATTCTCTGCTCAGGCAGACATTACTCCACTATATCTTTACTTCGATAATAATAATAATTTGCTGCTCTATTAATGTTCTGAATAACAAATCTAGCAGCTTTAAGTCTGCCTCAATTTTCATGGGTAACCTACACAACCTAATAAATGCAGTGTAAACACAAAAATGTCACCTTTCACTCGTGTCTATTCAGCTTACCGCTCCTGTATGAGATTAAAAGTAACAATGTTGTAGTGGATCATCACTCTGTGCCAGCACTTATTGTATGAATTACTGCACCACAAATGTTGTTAAGTGTTCCCCGCACCAAAGGTTACAACCTTAAACTCTCTATGAGATAAAGAAATTAGCAATTTACGAGGAAAGTAATACTGCTTCTTGGCAAATTCCGTATAAAAAAAATTATATGTGGGGACTGAATGGCCATACATAAAATGGGAGATGCGTGCAGAAATGCATAATCTGTATTTACTGTCTATTTGTGTTTCCACTCTGAAAGGAATTCATTCAGGACAGCCGGTCTCCCAGCATGCAGCTCTGGTTTCCGCAGTCCCACAATGCACAGCGTCTATTTGGGCCAGTCCACTCTGGCAAAGAAAGGGTGGGATTTTATGTCATCCACGCCTCCCACACCTGCCCCCAGTCTCTCCATTGGGTTGAACTGGAGCAACTGCAGACAAAACGGAGACAATAAGAGGCTTTTACAATTCAGTACAAGTAATAATAAGTGATGCCATAGTTTCCGCATGTCCACTGACTATATTAATATACATACAAAATTAAAAAGTGTTGATGATTTGCAATTAGCTTAAAGATATCAAATGTATTCTTCTACTGTACTTATTTCTAACAAAGAACTATTGCTGCTGCAGGACATCTTGTGCCAAAAAACCTGGGTATTTGAAATATCCCACATACACGGTTTTTATGTTTACATTCCATTGTGTTCACCAGCCAGTGTGAGAGAGTTGTAACATTAGGTCAAAAATGCAACAGATCATTACTATAAAATGACTCTCTCACCCACCCATCCTCATTCAGAAAAAGCTGCAAATAATTTGTTATATATATATATATATATATATATATATATATATATATATATATATATATATATATATATATATATATATATATGATAAATACAGAATTTTCAAACTTTATAGCTGCGGAAAATGTATTTGAGTAGGCTACTCAGTTAAATACTACTACTCTGTGTACATGCCATAAACAGAGTTACACCACACCAGACTCACCTTCTCCAGTAGAGATCTGGCCTCCTCTGAAACAGACTCTGGGATGTTGAGAGCGGTGTGGCGACCGATTCCTGCTGGATGGCACCGCAGCAAGGCCTGTGTGGTGGGAAGGAGGGATGGAAAGAATAGATAATGATCAGTCAAAACAAAGAAGACCTGACCGACTGAGAGCGAAAGGGACAGATACACTGACACCCGCGGAGCCTCGGTCCATGTGAGAGCCCTGGTGCTGGACAAATAGGAGGAGACCAAAGAGCCAGAGCAACTGAAACAACACTGATCACAGCAACTACAACAAGGCCGTGATGGAACTACTGTTGCTCTTTCTTAGAACTGATGTGTGTCAGGCAGAGTGTCAAAGAAAGAATGACATGGAAAGAAAATGCCTGTTTTTGGTTGGTTTGTTCTTCAATTATACAGAGCTATTTTACTGAAAGCAGTTAAGCAGGCAGCAGTAAATATAAAGCATTTTTATTTGATTTTAGAGTAGAATATGACCAGGTCAAACCATCAATTACAAGGAATTGTTGCACTCTGGGAAGAAAAAAAAAAAAAGGAAAAAAGAAGAAATAATCTCAGTCGAGAGAGAAAGAGAGCACAAGACCTGCAAATGCTTTTCCAACCACAGAATGTAGCCCCATTGTGAAAATAATTGACAATAATGACCATAATCACTGTATGTTGCAACAGGACATCTTTCAGCGTTTCTCCACCTCCAAATTCAGGGTTCGACGTTAATGTTGTTTTTTTTCTCCACTTGCCTGATCGGGCAAGTGGATCGGAAATCTACTCGCCCACAGTCAATTCTTACTTGCCCTGGTTATCGGATGACATCAAAGACTCAAGTTAATTGTCTTGTTCCATCTGCCTTGCTCTCAAACTTGGGGAAAACTGCGCAATAAGTACAGTCAGGGCCATAAGTATTTGGACTGTGACACCATTTTTCAAATTTTGCCTATTTACATGACGGCATGGCTTTTAAATAAAGCAGTCAGTATGTGTTTGAAGTGTAGACTTTCAGCTTTAATTCAATGGATATAACACAAATATGGCATTAAATGTTTAGGAATTACATAGAATTCCCCCATATTTTCAGAGGTTCCGAAGTAATTGCACAAACTAACAAAATAGTGAATGTAATGATCATTTGGAGGAAAATCCTTTGCAGTCAATGGTTGCCTGAAGTCTTCCACCCATAGTCATCACCAAACGCTGAGTGTCCTCCCTTGAGAGGCTTTACCAGAACTTTACTGCAGCCTCCTTCAGTCGCTGCTTGTTTGTGGGTCTTTCTGCCTTCAGTTCTATCTGAAGTAAATGAAGAGCATGCTCACTTGGGTTGAGATCAGGTGACTGACTGGCCATTGAAGAATATTTCATTTCTTTGCCTTGAGAAGCTCTTGGGCTGTTTTGGGTCATTATCCATCTGTACTGAGAAGCGCTGTTCAATCAGCTTTGCTGCATCTGAGCAGATAGTAAAGCCCTAAACACCTCAAAAAAGGAATGTACCAAACTGTTGATTTGGTCAATCCTAATGGTTCTGCTATCTGCCTGGTAGGGTTGTGTAGTTTGTCAGCCTTCTAGTGGCCTCCTTCACTTGCATTGACACCTCTTTGGTCTTCAATGATGAGAGTTCCCTGGACCAGCTAACAAATAATCTCCAGACCTTTTTATTTGCTTAATTTGACATGAAATAACGAGGGAACACCTGGCCATCAAACCATTTGTAAGACAATTGTGAAATTACTTTTGAGCCTCTGAAAATGTGGAGGACTGTGTAAAAATGGCTGTAATTCCTAAACGGTTAATGCGATCATTTTGTTATATCCATCGAATTAAAGCTGAAAGTCTACACTTCAACCACATATTGACTGCGTCATTTCAAATCCATGTAAAGTTGTGTAAAGAGGAAAATAAGGAAAATTGTGTCAATACGTACACCCTTGACTCTAGTTGGAGATTTGCACACATCTTTCACGCCACCCAATTTAACGCCTGCTTCCAGGGTAATTGAAATGCTCGCTAGTGCTTCAGATCAAAAGCTCCGTCTTTACTCACTGCCACGAGTGCCCGATCTGTGCGACTTTCAACAGAGATGAGAAGGAAACGAGATGGATCACTCCTTAGCTACTTCCATCATCCATTATGGGGGGAAAAAAACTATGTGTTTATCTATTTCTTACCACTAGCCCGATCGATCAAGTGTGCTGCTAGATTTACTCGCCCCAGACTTGGCATTTCACTTGCTCCAGGCAAGCAGGCAGTCCATATTGTTGAGCCTTGAAATTGAAAATGCTAGAACAGAACGTGTGCGGCAAGAGGGAGCCCATGAACTGTTTGTGTTGGGGCACCCCGTGTGTTCTTTCCATCAGTTAGGTCGGTTGCCTCTCTCTCTTCTGGTACGTACTGCGGGAGTTCTGGCTGGGTTCCTCGGCACAGTCAAGACTGCTCCAGGCAAGATCTTATCCTGCAAGGATCAAGAGACACTATGTGTGCCTCTGTGTGTGTATCCTTGCCAGGGCTGTACCCAGACATAATCATCAAAGGAGACATCTGTGTGACGGAGTTGTTTTTTTTCCAGGTAAGTGGGTGTGTATTGTTCAACAGAGAAACACTAACCAAACTAATACCCCGATGGTTTGGGCCATTGATGGAAACCACTGATAGCCGATATGAAAATATGCCCACTGGGAATCAGTTAGAGTTTATTCAAATTTAATAGACAATACAAAATTGAAGGGACGCTCTGCACCTGCACATGGTGCCTGTGTGTGCAACTGTATGTGCATTTGTCCTTCAAGAGAGCAGCAAGGTATAATTAGCATGTGCTTGTGAATATGTATCATTTGTCTTCCAAACAAAACGGCTCCGAGATGCTCCCATTCCTCCCAACCCTTTAAAGATTGTGCCTCGGACAGCCCTGATCCTGGACCGGCCGAGTAGCAGCACCTTGAGAGCTGCCCTGGTCTTCACCTTCCACACCGACCTCGGATCGGCGCGCTCCAAGCCCAGCACTGCTCCAGGAGCCAGCCACGAGGCCCGGCGAGAGCTGACCCCCTAACCCAGCAGATGGAGCTCAGGCTGGGGGAGAAAGTCACACCGACACCCCTGGCACTCCCCGAGAACCAGAGTAAGAGACGGCAGCCAAGACGCACCTCACACACACTCACAAACACACTCACACCACCTACAAACATACAGACACGCGCGCAGAATCCTACACAACTTGGCACAACCATAAAGAGCGTAAGCGAGTCGAAAGCCGAGGCACCTACAGACATCCCACAACACCTCAGCAACAACGATAACACTGCTCATATTTTTTGACTCACCATGCCTGTCAGCAACTCGTACAGGACGGCGCCCAAACTCCACCAATCGCATGCTGCCGTCTCCTCGCTGATTCCTCCCACCTCTGAAACAAGAGGAAAAATGCTGAATTAATCAATAAAAGAACAAGCAGAGAAATAACTTATGTTTTGGGGAATAATAGTCAACTAGTAATAAATGTAAAACCCCAAAATACCCCAATATTTATAATTACAATTATTTACTCACCTTAAGCTTAGCTAAGTGAAAAAGATACCCCTTTAGTAATTACATCAAAAAACCCTCAACATTAAACACCGTTTCCGACTGACATCTTGGATTACTTAATATTTCATTGAATTGATACAATTAATTCTAAATGAGCACAAAAACATGAACATAGTCTCTCACACAAACACGCGCACACACACACAAACAAGTGTGTGTCTCATAAAAGGGTGATTTGCATAATAAAAAAGCAGTTAAATTGAGGAAACCGTCTGCTGCAACTTCACACCATCTGCATGACCTGACCTCAAACACAAACACACACTCATACAGCACACACACACACACACACACCAATAAATGTAAAGCAGGAACAACTGAGAAGTAGTATAACATTATTGTTGAATTTTCTTTACTCACGCACCATTTTCAGCTCCTGAAAATGACATTTATTTTCATTCGATTTGATTGTTGGATTGTTGGATTTTTAAAATGTCAAGAAATAGTGGCAAATGTCTTGTCCGTTTAACAGTCCACACTTGTTCAGTTTACGTTAGGAAAAGTAAAAAGAATCAAATCTTATGTGTGAGAAATAACTTAAATTATTAATCCATTATCCAAATTGCAGTCTTTTCCACAGATACTGATGAAAGTCCGCCATTAAGGTTTTTGTCTCGACAACAACAACAACTGATTACCGGCTCTCAATAATCAAAGACATCATTAACCATCTCTACATACATGTAAAGACAACAAAACCCTCTCAAGATAAACATTTCATGGGACATCTGTCCACCGTCTTGCTCATGGCCACGTTTTATGAGAAACTGATCCACAGTCACAGTCAGGCTAACCGTTTTAAGGAAGGCTGTTGGGACTCCACAGTCTGTGTTTAAGTAAGACACAGAAACCAAGAGTAATACACGTTTAATACAAGTCAAAAGTGTATGCGTGAGAGAGAGAGAGTGTGTGTGTGCGCTAGCTCCACTGGGTACCAGATGGCCTCTTGTGCCGTTCAGCTTCCCTCTGCTCTGCTCTCTCCAGAGGGCTGGGACCCAGGGTCACGGCTGCGTGTGCCCAGAGACCAGGCTCCTCAGCTGGGGGAGCAGAGGAGACAAAGACCCCTCATCTCCCGGAGGCTGCCAGGAACTCCAGGGGCCTGCGCGGCTCTCTTGCAGTAAAGGTTAGAGAGGGCTATGATACGACTTACACGTTTCGTCTACACACATACATACACACTCAAACACAAACACACACACACACACACACACACACACACACACAGCCAACTGAGCAACCAGTCTTCAGGGCTCCCCAGGACTACTGTTTTGACAGCCAAGGAGAGAAGATCGTCATTGAACGGACTAGTGATACCTGCGTAGTTATGAGCTGGGGGGGAGATACTGGACATACGCACACACACAAGCACACGTCTCAGAGCAAGGTCGATGTCATCACAATGGATTAATGTCTAAGGAGCTGCAGGGAGAGTACAGTGGAGCTGGCTACACTTACCGCTCTGTCAGAGCGAGGCAGGGAGAAAGGGAGATCGAGAGAAAGAGGATGGGAGGGGAGAATTAACTGCATCCACGGGCCATGGGTCATTCAAACCCCACTGTTACACTGCACTGTGCGATGTGCACATTTGACCATCCCTCCACAAAGCTTTCTTAAACAGCACATGGGGGAAAGAATGTATAAGAAAACAAAAGGATACAGAGGAGTTTGGATACAAACAATAGGGTGTTAACCTTGTGGCCTCTTCTTCTTCCCTTTCCCCTTAACAATGCAGTTCCTCTTGCTTTGAATCTTGAATCAATGAGGGGCATAAGGAACTGTCTCTCTTCTCCTCTTAGTCTGACTTCCCCTTTCAACAATGACTACCTGTAAAGTTTTTAGGGAAGTAAAGTGTTCGCAGGTAGGAAGTAAGGAGGCATCGGTGTATGATGTACGTCTCATATGAGCCGGGGAAGCTCTGTTAAAATGGTGCCAATTGTTGCTAAAACCAAATAAGTTATATATTCAAACAAACCTAAAACAATCCTATGACTCATCTTTACTGTGATGTCAGAATATCTGATAATATTAAAATAATAAAGCCGAAGTACGTTCAGGGTACAATTTCTTACTTGAAAAGGTTTTCAAAACAAAGAGATAAAAGAGGAACTAAAAACATTATCTTCTAGTCGATCACACAGTGGCTGAGCAGGTAAAAGAGAAAAAAATTAACAGTGAAAACACGCAGCTAGTATGACGATGGAGTCATCATTACCTGACTTGTTACTCAGAGGGGAAGAATATTTAATTTCCCTTTTCTTAGACATTGAAGAGAATTGGTTTTGGCCTTGCTTCCCTCTCAGCAGAACAATAAACAATTCATATTTCTGCTGAAATCAGGTTGTGTGTCTCATTGTCACTCAACGGCTTCTTTTTTTCTTATTAGAGAACAAAACATTAGCAATTTGATGTTTATCAACAATTATGAATTGCTGAGAAAATAAATAAGCAGAAGTGCAGAATAAATACATTCACAGATGTCACTGTATTTTCCGAGTCCACTCCCGTGTTTTTTGGGCGTGAATGTGTGCGTTTTAAAAACATGTTTCCCTCCGTCTTACACACACACACACACACGGTCACAGCAGGCCCCCTGCTAGCTTTCTGGCAAACAGTCATAAATCTGTCATCAGGAATGAAGCCATCGTCAGAGCTGACCCTGTCTGGATAAACAGCAATACATAACAAGGGCAGGGGAGACACACACTCACTAACCTCTGCGTTAGAGCGCGCGCGTGTGTGTGTGTGTGTGTGTGTGTGTGTGTGTGTGTGTGTGTGTGTGTGTGTGTGTGTTAACAAGCACATACAACAGACACATGCATGTATCAATCGTAGGGGGTTCGCAGAAAGAAAAAAAAAGTAAAATAGATGATAGCTATTACTTAGCAATATGTAATATACTTATTCAAATGTTATACTAAAATTTACAACAACAAAAAAAGGCGGATTCAGACAAGAAAGAGAAAAAAGTTGCCAGTGTTTCCGTAGTAGATTCAATGTATGTTGAAGCGATAATGTCGCTCAGCAGTAGCTTAACACACCCCCTGTTGGCTGCTAAAACATATTACATCCATCGATCCATGTGGGATCAACAGTGGTTTAACTACCAACACCTGGGCTGAGGTCGCTACAATTCCAGTTAATTTCACTTTGGCGCTGGCTTTTAAATTATTTTTTTTTACGGGGAATCTTTCTTTGTTGTTGTATTATTTGCGTGAGTGAGACACCGAAATGTGACACCACTCTGATGCCTCTTTCAGCTTGTATTTGTCTACATCTAAATTTTACATTGCTGAAACGACTAGTTGATTAACTTATGGACGTATTAAAGTAAATTAATCGGATTGTCAAGAAAATAAAACCATAAGTGGCCTCCAGCCTCTCAAGTCTGAAAATGTGTTTAATTTCCCCTTTTTTTTGTCATTTTAAAATGAAAGTTTTTGACTGCTGGTCATAGAAAATATGACATTTGAGAACAACATTTTTAAAAAAAAACAGTTTTTTATGGTGAAGATGGTTGAAGCCCTAAACATTTGCTTGATGGCTTAACAGTGCTGTTATAAATTATCTGTGAATCAAGTGTATATTCTTGTCAAAATCTACCTTTTACATTTTGTAAATTTCACATCATAATTTTTGTAGATTGTTTAGCCCTACCTTTCACTATCTTAGTATAAAGAGCGGTCACTGCTTACATTAACTACAAAATGACTACATCAATTACACAATGACTTCAGAGTCAAACACGTCTCGAATTGGCAGTTAGGTTTTCAGCCACATTATGCATAAAGCTCCTTGTGCTGAGCTTTACTCCTGTGTGTCTTTAGGTCATCTACTGCTGGCCACTGAACATATGCCTCTCTGTGCTTCTATTTCCATTAGTGCGCTTTTAAACAGGCCGTTTTCTAAGGGAACATAAATGCACACTTTGAATATTAGATAAAGCATTTGTTGCTTTCAGATTTATTACAACAGTGGCATACTGAATGTTCTAGTCACAAGGAGGATTTAAATCTGAAGTGACCTTCCTGGCTTGAGAGAGAGAGAGGATGAATATGAGAGAATAGCTTAATATAAGTGCGTGGGTAAGTGAATGGCTGCGAGGGTCATTGTGCATGTCTCTGAATGCATCCAGAGTTTTTCAGCGAACAGTTATCCATCCTGCATATTCAAGAAAGATGCAATCAAACACATCAGACATAATTCGTCCAGCATCCCAAGTGTGAAGCCTGGTGCTTGAAACAGTAACAAATTGGAAAAAGTATCCGCCCATAGATGTCAAACGGATGTGCACAGATGCACTCTTACACACACAAACACCCCCCACACACACAAACACCCCCCACACACACAGACAGAAGTGCTAAGTAGGGACATGGTGCTGTAGTCTAGCAGCGGTTTGTTTTAGGCAGCTTGTAAACAGCATGCCAGAGCTGCCACAAGCCTGCTGAGGGCAACACATGGAGTTACCTCACTGCCGACTCATTGTTGCACAACAGCACACTCTACAGGACAATAAGAGAACTACAACAAGAGCCAGCTTCTCCAAACAGAGCTAATACAAACTCATGTTTTGGAAAGAGCACCTTTGCCTCTGGATTTCTGTCTATTTCAAAGTGGAGAAGAATCAGCGTTCATCTGTTTCTACTCTCAAAAGTGGTGTGTGTGTGTGTGTGTGTGTGTGTGTGTGTGTGTGTGTCTCATGTGGATTGTTTATTAATGTCTGGCTATGAATGAGGGTTTTGTGACCATGAGAAAGTGGCCTACTTATGGCCCTGCATGCCTGCATAGAATTAACCCCACATAAAGCTCACATGAACACACGCAAACACACAAAATAAGGCTCCCAATTAAAAAGTTTAGAACGGGTACTAAAGAGAAGAGAGGTCTAAGAGAGATCAGAGAGATAAAGTGTATTAGTATATGTCTCACCTGGTGCACAGTACATATTGGCAATGGCGTCTTTGTCGCATGACTCCTCCACATCATTCCAGCTACAAAAGTAGGTGAGCTGAACATGACCTAAGGAGACAGGAAGAGAGGGAAAGCATTTAGTTCAAAGTCTAAGTAAGAAACATTCATCTAATGCTCTGCCTCAACCCGACACAGTATCACTCAGACGCGATACTTTTCAAACTGTTTACTCACCTTCAGAGCAGTTCCTTCCACCGTTCCTTTCTGCCTCTCTACATCCCTCAGCGAGCTTTTCAAGCACACAGCCCCAGCGATTACTCCTGTTTAGTGGCTACCCGTTAACGCTATCATTAGAACTAATGGTGTCATTAGGTAGCCGTGGCCATTAGCCTGGGCTAGCCAGACTGATGCACCACACTACGCCGTTGATGGGCCCTTTAGAACAATAATTACCACCAGGGAGACGAAAACAGCCACTCAGCTAATTAGACGCTTGTTGATAACGAGGTGGAGAGAGATGATTGTAGGACGACAAAAGAAGAAGTTGAGGGGGAATCTGTGACCTCCTGGTAAAAAAAACAAAACACTTTCGCTTCTGGAAAAGCCTTCATTTTTAGTCAATACATTACATCATAGTTGACTGATGGAGTAAAGCAGCTTCAGAGAGATGTGGTTTCATGCTCGCTGTAAAAGAAATATCAGCAGATGTCACCAAGATGTCTAAGATTTTCATGAGGTCTTTATTGAACTATCTATGTTTGAAATATCTGTTGTGAAACTCTAAATAGTCCACCTAATAGTAGAAAGTATCGCTCCTGCTGCAGCCTCTGTTCAGTGCATAGATTCACTTTATTTCACGTTTCTTGGAAGTTCACGTTTAAATTCATACTCACAAGACAACCAAAATGGTTTTGCTTGAAAAGTTATCTAGATATCTTGTTATCGCCGCACAAAAAGGACCATGTGTTAGTTTTTCACAGCAAGCAGAGGTTTGATGAGACTCAGATGTATCATGCACTAAGCAAATCAACATATTTTTCTAAACTTTCTGCAACTAAACTGTACTGCAATTCTTCCCTAATATTATAGCTCGTAAGCAGTTGTGGCAGTATTGTTTAGTGCAGCTAATATCATAAGGATGCATTCAAATGTTTTTGTTTTCAGGACTTTCCCCCCCCCCCCTATTTTTTAAGACATTCACTGTTGTACAATATTTCAGAGAGCTATGAGATAGGGGGACAAGATTGTGGGATCTTCCTGAAAAACTTCATAATAAGCTGCAGTAATAACGGATGTCTAACCTTGGTGGTCGAGCAGGATGTTGTTGGGGTTCAGGTCTCGACAGAAGATGCCCTCTTGGTGTAGACAGTCCAGGGCTCTCACCATCTCTACGGCCCAGCGTCGTATAAACTCCTCCGGGATATGAACCTGGGACGCGGCCAACGACAGCTCGTCCAGCTTTGCAAACAGCCGCGATACTTCTTTATCAAATTCGCAGCCCCCTGTGTTACTAATAACTCTTGATGATTCACCATCAAGACCGAATAAACTCTCAACCACTGTGCATCCCTCAGTCCCATTTGTGGCTGGGATGGAGTCTGTGCTTTTGCCACTGCGGTCAGGAACCAAGTCTGTATTTAATCTTGTACCGGCCTCTAGTTTCCCATTAAGCAAGTCAGTAACTGAAAGGTCAAGGTGATTATTTTGGCATGTAGGGTGAACAACCATTTCGTCAGAGGCCTCTGGCCCAAACGCCAAGCTGCAGTCATCCCACAGTGAGTTGAAGGGAGAGGAAGATGCAACACTAGTGTCACAAGTTGCAGAGTCTGTACATAGAGATGAAAGATCCTGCTTCAGTGACTGCTCCTCCCCTTCCTCAGGCTGGCTGTGAAGCTGTAAAACATCAGGCTGGATGAACTTCTTAGGCGAGGCTGTGGCCTCGAGGCTAAGACACACGCCCGAGGTGTCGAGTTCCTCCTTTAAAGAGTCTACAGTCCCACCCATTACAGGCAGGTTGACCAAAAGGTCTGGTGGGTGACCCTCATCCTCCACGACTGCCTCTTTAAATGAGATGACTGGCACCGACTCATTGGAGCCTTTATCGCTGCAGTCCAACCCCCAAAGCTCTGAGCTGTGGCCCTTGACCTCCTGAGCCAGCTCTGGAAGATCCTCAGCGACATCCGAGCCCAGGTCAGATGCAGAAAAGAGGGAGACCGGCTTAAGAGAAGGGCGCTGCTCTCCTGAGTCAAGACAGGTCACCTCGCTCGCACTGTCTTTGCTGTCAATACGGAAAAACTCCATTGGCGTGTGCTTGGACTGATCCAACGACAGAGGCCCAGCAGGGGACAACAAAGGACTGAACACATCACTGTGGTCCTGTCCCTCACCACGGTATTGCTCATTGTCAAGGGTGTGGCTGCTTTTGTCGGACGACTCTGTGAAAAAGCCAAGTTCCTGAGAGCTGATGGGTGAAGAGAGGCTGTCGTTGCTCAGCAGCGACCGGCTACGCGAGGAAGTAGTGGTCGTCGCGACGGGCACGTCCAGTGACAGCATTTCCTGTTCGCTCTTCTCTTCCGCCTCTTCTTCTAGTGCATCTGGTTCGACTTTGTCTTGTTCATACTCATTGCAAAGTGTCAAATAACTGTTGGTGCACTCTTCCTCAGAGGCGGCTCCAGAGTCTGACTGGGCCCCAATTTGTTCGATAAGCCTGGGAGGGAGAACACTTTTCCTCGGAGACGCGAGCAGCTTCTCCACTTTGTTCTGGAGCTCTGATACAGAGGTAGAACAAGAAACCGGCCCGGAACCAGAACTGGCTGAATCTACATCGAGCTGTGGGGCAGCATGTTGTGGAGAGTGTACAGCCGCTGTGTGGCTCTTCTGGATGAAAGGAATGTCAAAGCTCTCATCTGGGCTGGAATTACGCAGGTACTTTCCAATGTGAGACCACAGCTTCCCCCCTAGGGATGAAGGAAAAAGGGCATTAAAGACAGAGTGTATCTAATACAGTAGGCAGCAGAGGTATTAAGAGGACAAATGAGGAGAAAGAGAGACGGCTGGACAAATGCAATACACTTCCACGACTGAAAATTATCCAGGAATGTTTTTTGGAAGTCTGCAACCACCTGTGTTTCAATAGGAGGAACATTGGTCCTCATTCAGTTCCTAGGCCAAACAGGCTGAAACCGGGCCAAATTGAGGGATATGAGGCCCGTGGCAAGAAGGACCTGCAGGCCCCTGTCTAGATGCCCGTTTTGCCCATTTGGTAATTGAGCCGAAGAAACCACGTCACTATTTCAGGGGAATGCGTCTCACTTTTCTGTACATGATACCATTGCATCTAATTTACCTGAAATTCACAGTTAATCAAATGCTGTGGACATGCAAAAAGGAATGTCCAAAAGAGACTTTAAGATCCTGACTGGCCTCTGGGAGTCCTTAGCTACTGGGAAAATTAAGGAATGAGTAACCAAGGCAAACAAGAATAGTGATTGATTGATGATTGAACCCAATTTGGCTAAATGGGGTTGGTGTGTGTGTGTGTGTGTGTGTGTGTGTGTTTTAGGTTCCCAGTGTTGTGTTAGCATTTTGACTTTTCTGTCTTACACACACATGCAGACACACACACACACAGCTGTAGTGTGAGCAATTGGAAGCCAGCTGTTGTGTGTGATGAGAATGGATAGGGAGTTCACAGTGATGATAATGATAGTAGGGCAACTCGATGGCTTAGAAAGTAAAACTATCCACATGTTGTTTTGTCCAATGTCACTCAGGTCACCGCCTCCCTCCGTCTGCCTGTCTATCGCCATTTAACCTATCAGCTGCTAACAGCACACTAAAGCATAAGAAGCAATCCAGGATTTTGTTAATCGCAGCGCTGAACTGTAACTGTGGTGAAACAATGCCTTTTCTGGCATTTGATTGGCTTTATTAGATTATGTTCATATGATATTAAATACTGTCCACTAATATTAGAGCAGGGTGGTTATAGAGTGCACCAGATTGAATAGGTTACAGAGCATTATAAAAATATGGCTGCATTTCATCGTACGCCCTCAACCACACACACACACAAGCTACACACACACGCATCGTAGAGCGAGTGGGTTGTAAGGAGGCCCAGGTGTTGGCATAGCTAATGAAGCATGGCGCCACCTGGTATTCAGAATAATGACCTGTGACACACACCCATCTCTATCAAACATCTGTCTGGAACAAGGGCAGAGAGTGGGGTGGGAGAAGAGAGGGGGAGGGATCAGGTGAAGGAGGGCAAAAGACAAAAAAGGAAGGATGAAGTTGGTGAGCATTAGATGACACACACACACACACACACACACACACACACACACACACACACACACACATTTTACCTTCAGCATACTGCAGCAAAAGGAAAACTGTGTCTTCAGAAACGACAAACTTCTTTAGCTGCACCATGTGGGGCACAGAATGAGGCATGATTGTCCGCTTAGTCGGCCCACAGTCACTGCTCTTTCTCAGACCCTGCAATCAGAATTGAGAGAGAAATGAAGTCACTACTGTTAAAAAAAGAAATCTGCATTAAAGGACACGAGGAGAAAAGAAACATTAACTCAATATGGAGGGCGTGGGTGGGAGGAGGTAAAGGAAGGTGAGAGTTTTAGCTTGTGTGAAGACTAAGAAAAAAAAAAAGAGGAACTGAGTGTGGCAAAGGAGAAACCTCCTATTAACAAGGTTCCAGCTTTGCCCCACGGCAACCCAAAGTCACTGGATTCATCAAGCCACATACAGCCTGTGACTTTAAAAGAGCCACACAAATCTATCAGCGCTACATGTAAAGTTCACATTGGCACTGTGTTTGTGTGTGTGTGTGTGTGTGTGTGTGTGTGTGAGCGCACACGTGTGTATTCATCTGTGCCCGCACTGTGCGTTGGCATCTGGCACACGTCTCACACCTGAGAGCGGAGGAGCTGACAGGGACAGGCCCATTAGAATCAATTACACCGGTCACACACAGGGGCTTCTGGCACACTTCACACGTACAGTCAGTACGACAAGGATGCGGGGTGCAAACACACACACACACACACACACACACACACACACACACACACACACTTTCAACTTACTTTCAGGATGAACGTCTCTTGTGTTCTCTTGTCCATGACCAAAAGAACCTGTGATGGAAGAGTGCCATTAATTGCCAGATATGAACAGACATACACAGTCTAAGATGATGTAGTGGTTGTGTCCTCTAGAGCAGTGTTTTTTCAACGACCGGGTCAGGGCACACATGAGGGTCACTGCAAGACAAATGAAGGTCCGTAAAAAATACTACAAAAGTTGGCATTAACGTGTCAGATCCTGCTGTGTCGACCGCACCAAGTCACGTGACAATGACTAAAATTAATCTATAAAAGTCGGTAGTATAATAGCAAAAGAAAAAAAAGGGAAATAAATACAATATTAGCTGCAATACCACCAGTGTTTTCTAAAGGAAAACCACTTAACAACATTAAGTATTTTAAAAGGCCAAGCATTCGCAGGCTCTATCATCTCTAATAGAGTTTTAATGCTTTTTCCCTTTAAAAAATAAAATCATTGTATATTGAACGAAACAAACTTTCTTTCACTATTTTAGGTAATTTCATAGATTTAACAATAGAAAAAATAACTGAAAGAAAAAGACTTAATACTCGTTAGCTGCAAAAACATATGAGCAACCTGCAAAATGGCCGGTTATTCACATTTAGGTTCATATGTCAAGTGCACAAATTTCTATAATTTTTCCTTATTTTTGAAATATATGCAACTACAGATCCATGCAATGCTTTATTGCAGCCGCAGTAACTGATAGCAGAACCATCTCTGAATCCCTACCTCCTTCACTCCGTCTCTTCCAAAACCCTTATTTCCTCCCCCCTTCTCTCTGACATCTTCATTGCTCTTCTGCCGCGTCGGCATCTCAGGGGAGAGCTAAAGCATATGTGTGTGACCCGGTGTGTGTTTGTACACAGTGCAGTGTGCACGTATGTTTTGTGGGTGCGCTCTCTTCATGTGACCCTGGCTGGGACCAAACAGGTGCAGGCTAAATGGATATGAATGGAGCTGTGAGTAAACAGAGTGGCAGTGCTAGCCAGGGCACTAATATAATTAAGACACAAACATCAGGGAAGGGGGGAGGTGGAGAGGAGGGGCAGTAGGGTGAGGAGCTCTCTCCATCTGTCCCCTCTGTCCCCATTAAAAGTGAAAGGAGGAAGGAGGAGGAGGGAAAAGAGGAGAGGAAAGCTGGGTAATTTCTGGATAGCGCAGTTTCCACTTATGGCTTTTTTTTTGTGTGTGTTTTTTTTTTTGCTTTGTGCTGATTTGTTTCTGACATACTGTGGATTTTGCATGCACCTCTATGGAGTAACACATGTTAGTATTGTATCAACATTTTCCTTGGGGTTTTGTGTGTGCGGAGGACGAGCATCATTGATTCAATGTAGTGTGCAGCTCTCTGAGCTGCTTGCCAAGTCATTTCATGGCTGAGTGGTGAAGTTGCTTCGCCGGCAGCTGGTTGAGAGGACCAGCAACCTAAACTGACCTTGTGGTAGTCATAACTGACGCTGAACATACACACACTCAGCCCTTACCATAGCATTCAGTAAATCCATTACGCTTTATTGCTTCAGATAAAAAAAAAAAAAGATGTTCAAAAAAGGAAAGGACACAAGGAGGAGACATTTGTCACATCTACATTTATCTGGGCAGGAAGTTCATTAAAAAGTGAACTGGATCTAAGTGCAAATATTTTTTTAGGACCTTCATTATTGTTGTCAGTGAAATAATGTTCCTCTTTCATCTGTACTATTATATTCAAGGAGACATTCAAGTCTGACATCAAATCAAACAACATGAAGTGTTTATTTTTATAACAGATCAATCAAGTGTGTTTGTGTCTTCTATTCACTCTCTTAGTAAAACAAAAGGCAAAATTATTGCTAGTGATTATAAATAAAACAACTTTTAAGTGAACTCACAAAATGTGGCTGCAAGTTATAAGACTTGTTAATAGAAAACTCACCTTATCTATGACCCCCAACACCCTGTATGCTCTCAGCTCCTCAGATGGACTCGGCTGGCCTCCTCTGCTGGTGGAAGGGCAACAATGTGCCCCCAAAGCCTTGGACAAAGAATACATTCATAGTGCATTAACGGTGTGCAATTTTATCATTAAAATCTGTTCACATTCATTAGGCATTACGACTTTTAGTTCTAGTGTGGGAAAAAACAACTGTCTGTGTCAGTGTCTGAGCATCAGATACAGATCGTGTACAGTGGGTGGAAATTATTATTTATTACCGTAAATTCTGACCGTGCATTATAAAGGTTGGTTTAAAACATAAACTGTACAGCCGGCTTTATAACAGATTATATAGAGCCTCAAGTGGTTTAAGGACCCTGGTGGATGCACGCATTTAAAAGGCACATTTACATAATCTAACATTGACAGCATACAGGCCAATGGCATTTCCCTCCCACTCACCACTGTCTGTGTCGACCCTTGACCCATGTTGCTTCTCAGACTGGATATCTGCTCTGCACGCATCAGATACTCTGCAGTCTTCTTCTTCACTGCCTCTCGCCGCGTGGGACTGGGCTCACCTGAAAAGGGTCAAGCATTTTTCTTTACGAAGCATTTTTTAATCGTGCGGCGGGGTTAAAAGTTCCTGTACAAGCCTTTTATTTACTGACAAAAGAGCACGTTATTACTGCGACAAGGTAATCCACCACAAAGTAAAAGTGATGTAGTTTTTGTCATCGTCAGGGTCAACTAGAGAGCAGCAACCCTGCTGCTGGAATCTCTGCTATCATAAACACAAGGACACCCATCCGAGCAGACAGACGTCCATGATTACCACTTGTATGACGTAATGAGCTTTGATAGCTACATCAACATGATATTCTAAGGCAGACCAGACCACAAGCCCGTACCAGTTCGCACAGTGTACCTAACAAGAACCGGTCATCCATCCAATCACTCACTCCACGCCCGCTGCCACCTGCCTGCCAGCGCGAGCGAGCAACGATGGCTACGAGACCGCCCTTTGCTAGCTTGCTGGTTGCCACATCCAGGTTGAGAACCCCGCTTCAAGAGGACTGTTTTTAAAATGTGGATCATGACCTACAGTATCTGTGGGCCACGCAAGGTTTTTAATGGGTTTACTAGTAGTCAAATTCAGTACTACTTAGTCTGTGAAAAAGTTGTATAATGTCCTCTGTGACCCTGGAGGGAGCTTCATCATGTGTGAATCTGCACTTGGGCTTGGAGACTGCAACTTTTTGTGTGTGTGTTCAACAGGCAGGGAGGGTGAAATGTAAATGCTACTGTGTAAAATGATGGGGCACGTACACTATTTTACTAGTCAGAATATCTCTGTCTCTGTTGCATCAATTTGAACCGTTCTCTTTTAATCTGTCCCCCAACTCTATGGAATACAAATTGCTGTAACACACTTTGTCAGTTGTCAGTTCTCTTAATAAAATAGTTTTTGAAGAGTGAATTTGTCACATTATACAGAAGTTGTGTCACTGCTGCATATGTAGTTATCCGGCTCTCACCCAAACTAACCTTGCACTCCCTGCAGCAGCAGGTCCACTCCACTGCGATAGCAGGAGAAAGCTGCCTGAAAGTCCTGCTCTTTTTCCTTCTGTACAGCCAAACAGATGAGCTCACTGGCTCTGTCTAGGTAGTCGGACTTCCCGTCCTTCGCGTTGCCACCAATGGCTTTCTTCAGAATGCCAGAGAAGAGCGGCGTTCGGCCTGGCCAGCTGACCTCTGGGTTAGGGGCTGAGGAAGCAGGGACTGGGGCAGGAGATGGGGTGCGCCGATCGCGCAGGGAGGGCAAGCGAGGGCTGCAGCTGCTGCTAATGTTAGTGGCTCCCCCTTGTGGCTGGTTTGGGGAGCTGCGGCCTGAGGCCATGCCATCATCCAGCTCAGCCAAAGAGTCTGTATCCACAGCCAGGGAGGTCAGGTCGCTGTCACTAGACGGGCCTGGGGAAGAAAAGAAAGCAATGCTTGGGTCAAAGCAGACACAGACACAGACACAGACACACACACACACACACACACACACACAGACACAGACACACACACACACACACACACACACACACACACACACACACACACACACACACACCTTAATGAACTTTTTTAATGAGCTACCATGCATGTGTGTGTTATTTTGATACATAAACAAACAAACCTTACCTCCATACTCCGATGTGATAGTCAAATCATCCGCACCACTTATGTCTCTTTGAACTGGATTAAAAAAACAGTTTTTGTGTGACTTCATTGTAGAATCAAGTCATTGTAAATTAGGAGGAAGATTGATTTGAGGAAGGGTTAATGTGTGCAATCTTACCGTCAGAGCTGCAGTCTGATAAATTGTCTGCCAAGAAGTCTAAAAAGGGCTCAGCTGGTCCGATGAGCTCAGAGCCGTCGTGGACCTCACCTCCCTGGAAAAGAATTAAAAATATTGCAGTTCAAAGTAGACTGGGAATATGTCTGTTTCCGCATGAGTGCGTGTGTGCGTGTTTTGGTACCTTGAAGAAATCTTGGATGTGCTGACTGCTATAGAGAGCAGGGATATTAGCAGAGAACTGCAGCAGATCCTCAGAGCACTGTCTTCTTTCCTCAACTACCGAGTCATCAAAACGGCCTGGATAAAAAGATACACACGCACACATTAGGGATACTGCCTTCAAGCATGATTACGTCAAGTAAGAGTATAATGCTTAATGGCTGAGTAATAACTTTGAGCTGCCTCAAGGGGGCAGAGTCCTCACTACTCTTTCAGTGATCCAAAGAGCCAGGATTTATTGTCTCTTACTACAGCAGTCTGTCACTAACGTAAACAACCACAATATTAAAAAGGTAGCAGAGAACCAAAAACAGGAGACGAAAACTCAACAAAGACAAGCATTTGGTCTATTTGCGTTTATCTGGACAAATGTGTGACACAGGCAAATCAAGGGCAATAGTTTCTTACCGAAGACTTTGGCCTTGGCAAACGGAGGAAACAGCTCCGACTGGCTACACACATTCTTATGCAACTGCCAGAGGTTCTGATGAAGCTTCCTGAAATCACTGTATCTCTTCCATACTGTTATCTACAGAAGGAACAAGAGGAGAGATGGATGAAGATAGGCAAGCGGAGGAGGAGTTGAGGAATCAATCATTCTCTGTTTAATAATATGTGAAGCTTCACCAACTTAATTAAATCAATTGTGATGCTTTACCAAATTTTTTAATCGTCTGTAAAAGTAATCTCATTAGCACTGTATTTAAAATATCATTGTACCCAATATATTCATTGTCAACAGCTTTTGTTCCTCTGTTAAGTTCAGTAAAATTGCTCATCCGACAGCCATCTTGTGCAATAAAACGTCACACAAGTCACAACATTCACACACAAACATGGATAAAGTAGTTTCTTACTCTGCGGCATTAAAGCAAAACATAATGGTCTAATGTTGAGCTGCGACTCCGGTTTGCTAAAATCCTGGCCAGCCAGCTGGAAGAAAACCAGGCTGAGCAGAGCACCACCCTAAGCAGGAGTACTGCCCAATAATGGCGGTATGTGTTCCTAGGCAAAACTCTTTCACTCTGTCTCTCAGACACACATGCAGTATCATCATGCCTGCTGCATTAGCACTGGTTCCAGGCTAGACTGCATTCCTCAGTGTGTGACAAACACGAGAGAGCATCGCATGTGAGTTTTTACTTTGTCGATACATTTTGAGAAAGGGAAATAGTTGAATGTTCTGTAAAACATTTTAAAAGACAGAACAGTTATCTTGGGCAAAAAAATCCTTAAAATGATCATACTGATGATTTGACTGTCAATATTGTAATATTGTAATAATAATAATTATACTGTGGACAATACAAGTCTGAGTGTCAGTATGTTGACATAAAGTAAGCTTGAAATGTAAAAATAAATATAAGGGGGGGAAATTATTCAGATGTAGACCTTATACTTTGCTTTTTTGTATGACTTATTTTGACAACTGAAATTTCTGGGCACGAAAATTAAGCTCTGCTTTACAATATCTGTGTGTGGATAAGGAACATAAAGCCATACACAACTCACACTTGGTCTTTGAAAGTTTCAACCAGCTTAGTCTGAGATAACAGATAGCTCACACTACACAGAAGCCGCGCTTATCCTCCAACCCTGCAGGGGAGATTCCCTCCGAAATATTCCATTAAACTCCGGTCTTTCACGAAAGTCAACTCTCTGCCAATGCTTTGCACGATCACCTAGTTACAATAGACAAATGATGGCTGCATGTCTTACCTCTTGGACATCCTCTGGGTTCTTCCTGGAGATGATCTATGTGGAGAATGAGGGAAGAGAACTCAAGGCTTTAGAACCTCCATGTGAGTGATTCCTATATCTACAAGTGTAAGATGCCAGCGCTGATTCAAGACTTCATTGTGAGGCTGGCACAAGTATGAGCAGGGACACAGCTCTGAGTGTGACAATGAGTGCTTTATATAGCGAATGAGTGTGGGAACGCGACATCACCAACAATCATAGCAAGCATGATGGCATGCAGGCAGAGAGAAAGAAACTCAGCCTGTCAGTATTCTGGGTTATTGACCTGGGAGTGTGACCATGCATCTGTAAGACTGCACAAACTGATAACTTGAGGTTTGGCATAAGTGTGGCTGAATGATCGGATAAGTTACATGACGTACTATAACAGTACTTGATCTGTGGGTTGCTGTATATCATCAATGGGGACCCATTGCCTACAAATGAAAGCCTGATTGTCCAAAATGTAAAGTAAATTGAAAACTGAAACCAATTATTATTATTTTTTAATCCAGGTTTCTCCTACCTTGAAATAGCTTCCTAGTAGAACAACACTTACTCTGGGAGATGGATATAGGGAGTTTCATGGTAAGCAATGAACACGAAGGTTATGAAGTGAACCGAGGCTATGACATTTCTCCATCTAGGTCTGGCTTGATCATCATCATCCCCCACAACGTTAATGACTTCTTTCAAGGCATTTATCTGGGACACTTGCCTCCAGACATAATGGCAACATGAACCTGCTAGTTATTGTTTGAGCCTGCTTAAAGATGCTGATCTGTCGGAGGACTAACTTAGCTAGCTGGCTAAAACTAGGTCAACGTTTAGGTTTAGGTTCAATCAGTCTTGCTCATATAAATGAGCAGCTAGATAATCCACTGGGGGGTTGAATACAGGCACATTTTAAAAAACATAAACAAGCCTGAATGTGCTCTGTAATCTTACAGTTACACGTTAACAACAGCAGTAACTGACCGGACGTTAAAGTCACGTTACTGGTGTTTGCATCGTATTAGCTTGGTTAGCACAGCTAGCCAGACAGCTAGCCCTGGAGTACTCATCCTCCTTTCCTTGTACCTACCCTCGCGGTGACTTTGTACACGGTGTAGCCTTTCAGGTGCTTTTTAGGATCTGTGACAGTATAAAAGCGAGCCAGTTCTCCTCTGTCCCGCTGCGATATCATTCTGATAGTGACAACATTGCCAAAGCTACCACTCGGCAAGCCTTACACATTCATTCCTTGACAGCACAGAGCCAGGCGGGCAAACGCGTCAGAGCGCCTCCCGGTGGAGCGTCGGTGTAACTGCATGACTTAATGTCACGTGCTTGTCATAACCACTTTCATGTATTCTTCTTCTTCTTTGAGGTTTATTGGCGGTTGGCAAACAACTGTTTGGTGCATTACCGCCACCAACTGGTATGGAGTGTGGATCAGGATGTCTACAACTTGCCCTATCAAAATATCACACTACTAAATAAACTAACCAATGACAACAACAAACAAAAACAACAAAAACAAACAACAACAAACAAAAACAAAAACCATATGTATACATACTTATACATATATATATAGCTTCAACAAACCAAATCATAACTAACCAACCAAAATAAATAAACCTAGGGCTCATATTCTTTCAATAATCCTTGTTATCCTAAGATACTGCAATAGTGCTTTATAGCATCCACTGGAGTTTCCTTGCAGCACACGTGCCATATCCAACCGTACCCCCTCCTTGCCGAGGCCTCCAACTAGCTGTCTCCTTTCATTCGCATATCTCTGACAGTGTAGAATAACATGTTTGATTGTTTCTACCTGCCCACAATAGGCACATCTTCCCGTGTCATGTTTCCCTATTTTCCATAGCATGCCGTTCAGCCCAGTGTGTCCAAATCGCAGCCTTGAAATGACGGTTTCCTCTCTCCTGTTCCCTCCTGCCCATCTCATTCCCCCCACTTTCCTCTGGACTCTGTAAAACCATCGCCCTTTTCTGTCCTCCTCCCATTGCTTCTGCCACCTTTCATTTAACCTCTTTTTAATAATCCCCTTGGCCTCTGATTTACTGAAGTTGACTTCAACTCTTGAGCCACTCTTTGCGGCTTCTTTTGCCGCTCTATCCGCCATTTCATTTCCTTTAACCCCCACATGTGCAGGCACCCATACTAACACCACTGTCATACCCATCATTTGAATCCTGTATAATATTTGCTCCATTTCAATAAGGATGTCCGGTCTACTGTCTGAATGACTGTTCTGTAAGCTGTCTAGTGATGCACTGGAGTCTGAACAAATGATCGACCTTAATGGTCTTGTATCCTCTACCCACTGTAGTGCAAACATTATTGCCAGCATTTCCCCTGTGTACACCGATACACCCTCTGTAATCATTTCCCCTATTTTTATGTTAAATTCTGGCACTATAACTGCTATTCCTACTTTATTTTCTGAATTATTTGATGCGTCTGTGTAGATCTGGACATAACTGTGGTAATTGTCGATGTGTGTCTGAATTGTGTGCACATTAACCGTACCCCCTCTATCCTTGTTCTTCTGTTTAAGTAAAGCCAAGTCTACTATTGCCTCAGGAAGTATCCACGGTGCTACTGCTGGCAATGGAACTGTTGGACTGAAGTTTAATTCGTCAATGTTCATTTCTTTTGCTTTCTGTGCTGCTGTCCATCCAAAGCTTCTTGTCTCCCTTCTCTCCTTCTCCCAGCAGGGTCTTAAGGTTTCCTGAGTTGGCTGTTCTTCACTGTGGCCCTGAAGATTCGCCCAATAGGTTAATGCCAACTGTGTTCTTCGTAACTCTAGAGGCATTTCCCCCATTTCCACCTGTAGTGCTGCCGTTGGAGTTGTCTTAAAAGCACCGGTGCATATTCTCATGGCCTGATATTGGATTTTATCTAATTGTTTTAGCGATGATGTTGCTGCCGAGCCATACACCACACACCCATAATCCAATATAGATCGAATTAATCCAATGTATATTGCTTTCAAAGCAGTTCTAAAATTTAAAGTGTTTTACTCTTTCCAATTCGTGATTATATAGTCTCCTGGTAAAGAACATTGTTTTTGTTTTTTCTGCTGAAAATTTAAAACCCCATTTATATGACCACTCTTCTACTTTACAGATGGCTCTCTGCAGCTTCTTTACTATGAATTCCACATTTCTTCCCCTCTTCCAAATTGACCCATCATCCCCAAATAGTGATAATCCCATGTCATTTTCTACTTCACTGAACACCTCATTTATCATTATGGAAAATAGTAACGGACTGACTATACTCCCTTGAGGAGTTCCGTTTTCGATGCCATACTTTCCTGAATAGCTCTCTCCAACTCTGACTACTATGAATCTGTTTAATAAAAAATCTTTTATCCATCTATACATTCGACCCTTAACACCCAACTTGCAAATTCTAATTAATAACCCTTCTCTCCACATCATATCATATGCCTTTTCTATGTCAAAGAAGACCGCTACCACACTTTCTTTGTTTACTTGTGCTTTTCTAATTTCATGTTCCAAACTTAAAGCCGGATCTATTGTATTTCTCCCTTTCCTGAAACCACTCTGATATTTGGACAAATATCCTTTACTTTCTACATGATATGTTAATCTTTCATTTATCATTTTCTCCATTGTTTTGCAGATATTTGAAGTTAAAGCTATTGGTCTATAATTCCCTGGGTTGGTGCACTCTTTACCTGGCTTGTGTATCGGGACTATAATGGCCTCCTTCCAACTTTTAGGCAATTTCCCACCCTCCCAAACTGTATTATATAGCTCCAGCAGTAGATCCTGAGATGATTCCCCTAAATGTCTTAACATGATGTAGCTGATTTGATCCTTGCCTGGTGCTGACATTTTCGTTTTCTTTAGACATCTCCTAAATTCCGTCTTTGTGAAAGGCTTGTTTAGCAGATTACTAGTCTCTTCCTCTTGCCGTAAAACATCTTCATTCTCCACCATTGTAGTTTCCCTCCCCCTTTTGCCCTCTTCAATATTGCCTG
Organism: Myoxocephalus aenaeus; assembly: GCA_038501785.1. Classification (NCBI taxonomy): domain Eukaryota; kingdom Metazoa; phylum Chordata; class Actinopteri; order Perciformes; family Cottidae; genus Myoxocephalus; species Myoxocephalus aenaeus. Next base: position 1,497,944 of record JBAMJR010000091.1, read on the forward strand.
AACTATGGATGTTGACAAAAGTTTGTGCCAACATCTCAGCTTTCTCCTCATCTCTCACTGCTGTTGTTTCCCCATTATTTAGGACTGGATACCCAAACTCTCTTTTAATCCCGTTCATTCTTTTTATCATTTTCCATACTTTACCAATTTTTGTCTCCCTTCCTATTGAGTCACAAAATTTCCTCCAAAAGTCTTTCTTTGCATTTTTTATTCTCCTCCTAACATTTGCTTGTAACTTTTTATATACAATAAAACTATGATTCTTTTTTAATACTTTAAATGCTTTATTTCGAGATTTAATTGCTTCATCGCATTCTTTTGTCCACCAGGGTACGATCTTCTTTTTGTGCTTCCCTCCCTTCTTCTGCATGGACTGCTTTGCCGCCTCTAGAATTGCTTGACATATAGACTCATTTAGCTCATCTACATCCTCACTGACATAAACTTTCTCCATTTCTTGATCACTGACCCTTCTAAATTTCTCCCAGTCAGCGCTGCTAAAAGACCATTTGTGTGGCACTTCTGTCTCGTTTTCTTCCAGACTCCGCCCTATTTTAATCCTTATTGGATAGTGGTCACTTCCTATTGTTGTTCCTCTAATGACTTCCCAAGAGCTAATACTTGCCAGTGAATCTGACACCAAAGTAAGGTCAATAGCAGACTCTGTTCCTGTTCTTATGTTACATCTCGTCCCAGTTCCATTATTTAAGCATACTAGATTTTTCCTCTCCATTAACTCTTCTATAACCTTTCCATTTCCATCATTTCCACTACCCCATAATGTGCTGTGAGCATTAAAATCTCCACAACATATCAGTTTCCCTTCTAAATGTACTGCTAATTCCTCCAGTAATTCAATAGACAGTTTCTTACATGGGTTATAAAAGTTTACTCTTCTCATCCTTCCTTCTCTTGTCCAAACTTCAATTATCACATATTCCAGCTGTGTTCCTTTCCCCAAAACTTTATACTGAATTCCTTGTTTTATAAATATTATGCAGCCCCCTCCTCCTCCATTATCCCCCGTTCTATCCCTGCGAATACTATTATATCCTTTAATAACAAACTCTAGTGCTGGTTTAAGCCACGTTTCCTGAACACATATAATTTCTGGTTTCTTTTTTAGGTTTTCAATGAATCCTTTGAACTCTTGGCCATTCGATAACAAGCTTCTTGCGTTCCACTGTAGTACCATCATACTGTCCTATCCCCTGAGCCTCCTGGCTTCCCGTCGTCTCCAAGTCTTTTGTTAATATCCTCCCAGGATGCCCCTTTTAGACCAAAAAATGTCTCCGCTCCCCTCACTATTATTTTAATTTTTTCAGTTTTGTGTTTGACTTGGTCGGTACAATTGATCACATATGCCATAAACAGGATCAACTTCTCCACCGTCAGTGCTGTATCGGATTCCTCGGACAAACCTGCCTCTGTTCTTAAATCTTGGTTTGGTGTCTCATTCATTTCCATTCGTCCTTGTACCCTCTTCACAGCCTCTGAATAGCTTATGTCGTTTCCTGTTTTTACCTGCTGGATTTGCACAGCCCTCTTCCTGACTTCACATCCTCCATATGTCACCCTGTGCTGTCCCCCACAATTACAACATTTATCCTGCACATTATCCTTACAGTCCTCCACTCTGTGCTCTTCTCCATACTTGGGACACCTCTGTTTCCCTTTACAGACTGCTGCTATATGCCCATACCTCTGGCATTTGTAGCAGCGCAATGGGGGAGGGACGTAGGGCCTCACCTGGAAGCTCATACATCCTACTTTAACTCTCTCTGGAAGAACGGCCCCCTGAAACTCAATAAGAACAGATAAGCTGTCAACCCTTTCTCCATTAACTGTTCTTAACAATCTTTTCATTCTGCTCACTTCTCCCCCATACATACTCCGTTTGAGTTTTTCGAGATCCTCATCAACAGGAATACCTGTTATCACCCCACGTGTCACTCGATTCTCACCGAACAATCTTTTCTCACTTATCATTTTCTTACATACGCTTTCTACTAGCATAGCTTTATTTTTCTGTTCTTCCGTTTTACATATTATCAACAAGTTTCCATCCCTCAGGACTTTAGCCATTTCCACCTCTCCGATCTTCTTTTTCACTTCCCTAGACAGGGCTATCGGGCTAAGCCCGACATGCTCATCTTCCTTTCGGAATTTAAGGATTATTTTAAATTCCCCCATCACCGTCTTCTTCTTGCAAACCACTCTATTCCCTTCATCAGAACTGTTACCCTCCAAGCCTCTCTTCAGCTGTTGACTGCCCTTCATACTTTCCTCCCTCTGCCTGTTCTCTCCCTTCTTTTGTCCTCCTTTCCCTCTAGGGACTGGAGTCCAGCCATCCGTATCCCCATCATCATCCCCATCCATTTCCTGATTTGCCACCCTAACCCAGTCACAAACCAGTTTATGCCAACCGCCCACTCCAAAAAATTGCTCAGTGCCTCACGAAACCTCCCACAACTGTACCGCCACTCTCCACAGCGTGTCACACCGGACCGGAAATCGCGACCTCCGACGTCTCGTTACGCAAGCCACGTACCTTTCATGTATTATTTGTGGTGTATATATTTTATTAAGTGAGAACGTTTCAAATTATTGGCTCTTTTATATAATTGCATACATATACATGTCATCATTTAGGCTTAATGAACACAATACATGTACACACATAAGAGATGATTCATAATCAATACCAAAGAGAAAAAGATATGCAATGAATGGAGAAAACATAGAAAATGGTATAGACCCTGTCTTGTTAAGTTGAACCCAGTTGTCAACAATAGAGATTGTATTAATTGTGCATTCCTTTATCAAGATTGCAATGGTTTGGATCTGTTGCTCATACAACCGTGTTACATTATTGCAATCCAGGGAAGGAGAAGTATGATTCCTGCAAAATTCATAATCCAGGAAGTGTCGAGTCTGCTTGCCGCACTGCAAGTGAACCTCGGTGTCTCCATCATCTCCCTGACCGTGCCTTCTTGGTTATATGAGAACTTGTACTGTGAAATCGAAAATATGACAAATAAATACCTCTTTTTCAGAATCAGAATCAGAATCAGAATCATTTATTCGCCAGGTGTGTTTACACAAACGAGGATTTTTTCTTGGCGGAAGGTGCATAACATTAGACTAGACTAGACAATCAACAATCAACAACAACAACAACAGTGCAATAGATATTAAATTAAGTATAAAATAAAGTGCTCAGGCAAACAGATAACAGTAATGTAAACAAGTGTTCTGTAAGTGTATGTTAAAGTGTAATGTAGATAGTATATGATACTTGACGGAGGCAGACAGAGGACTCCACAGTCTTTTACAAACAAAAATTCCTCAACAAAATGTTTTCATTAGACTGGAGGTAGAAAACAGACAAAACCATTCAGACTATTTACTTACATTGTCATCAGAGACATACTGAAATTGGGGAAGGGTCTTTAGGAAAGTCTCCTGCGCAGCAATTTTATCCAGGTCTGAAATTGTGGCGTCCTCAGCCATGCTGTCAGAAATTAGTATAAGAGCATATCAAGACACATCTGCTTGAAATAAATATGTGTGTCATGTATATATGTATGTAACGTGTATGCTGATTGTAAACCAGCACTGGTGCAGTCTCAAGTGTGAATATTTTGTGAAGGTCTGCTTCAGGTCTTACTGCTAGCTTGTGTTTGTTGATAGATACCTTGTATTCGGGTGGCTAACACATCTGGTGATCTTGATTGCAGGGTAGTAGAATAGGAAGGCCAGGCACATCTCATCAGTAGTTGATAACCCCATCTTAACGAGGAAAATGTAATACATGGCAGGCAATAAAGACATCCGATCCTCTTTATACATACTCTTATGAGTTGTAGTTTATATTGACATGTCCACCTTTAAAATGTTACTGAATTCCATTTGTACAGGAAGGATCAATCAATTTTCTGTCCATGTTAAGGTGCACCTCTATGTGGGTTATCGTGCTAATTCCACACTGTTTGACAAACACATATTTCATCAATCTTTCTGACACATGGACGATAAAACTGCACATTTGTTTCATCAAACGGCTTCATATTACTTGTGTTTCTTTTTTTATTTCATTTAAAGCTTGTAATGACATGAGGTTAACAGCACCCACCCTGGTGACGTTGGTGCGATCGGTAGTATTGTAGGTGCACTCCACCGCGATCTCATCACCCTGAAATGGGAGACAAGAAATGTGGCATGAAACATGACAGAGCAATGTTAAAATTATATCGCTTTTAGCAGCACAAACAACTAATAACTTACAAAAAAAAACGCCTTGTTAAATATGGGCATAATATTTGGGCACAGAGGCAATGGAAACTTACCGGCTTGATGTTCTTGATGCTTCCCAAACTGGTGATCTGCTGTAGCTCAAAGTTGTATTGGTCATTCAAGGCCACGTAGTCTATCTGCTGTCCATTTCTACAGAGACCAAGATGTATGAAATAACAGTTTACAAGACAGATACTTTATTAATTAAAGGGGAAATTTGTTGTCGTAGTAGCGCCTTACAACTTACAGATACAAATAAACACACAAGATAAAATATATAAAGAAGCAACAGGGATGAAAGATATATACAAAATTAAATTAAAATAAAGTAAAATATGTATATATATATATATATATATATACACATATATGTATATATATGTATATATATATACACACAAATAAAATAAATACAACAATGCTAACGCATATTACACACACACACACAAAAAAAAAAATTAAACTCTTTATTTAATCTTCTCCTTTAGTTTTTGGTTGTCCATTAAAACCCGATGACAACATCCACTCCTTTAACAGTGATATCTTTGATTTTATAGTTACCAACAATCTTCTGCTGTGTTTTTACAAAGCCAGTCGAAATGTATTTTTTTTTTTTTTATTTCATTTTTTTTTTTCATTCTTAAACAATATTGACTGACACAAATCAAATACCTTTTCTCTTTTTCTTACCTGTAAAGACCCACTCTGACTTTCCTCCCAGCCAAGTGAGTGTGTAGCAGCACAGCAAACACTTGCAAATCAGGCACAGGATTAATAAGCTAGGGGTGGAAAGCAAACACTATCAGGAACACACACATTACAAACAAAAATACATTTGAACTTATATCGGTTTGAAATGCACACTGAAATACAGACCTGAGAAAATAGAGTTGTATTACACACGCCGTAGGTGTGGAATTGAGTGGCTTTTGGAGGAATGTTGTACTTCAGGGAGTAATGTGGTAGCACACCTGTGGTCAGGATGCCCACCTCATCCCTGGGTTGGACTGTATTATAGTGAAGCCTCAGTCCTGAACTGTCTGTCATACCTAAATAGGAACAAGACAGGAGTTTAAAGATGCTGCATGTTGGTTATGTGAAATAAAAGAGTAATAAGTAGAGTAACAAGTAGTAATGGGTTATGAAAGTATAGTATACAGTATGACTGTATGCTGTGTATTGTTGTTCAGACAGCCGTCAAAGCAGATGTTTTCCATGTTGTATTAAAATGCACTGGTGGTATTTTAAAGGGAAATACCACCAATTTTACAAAAAAAGGTACATTTCTCCTACTCAGCATGCTCAGCATGGAAATAGTATCTATCTACAGTATCTGTCTATCTACAAATATATATATATATATATATATATATATATATATATATATATATATATATATGAGCTATGTCAAGTCTGAGACAGGTACATACTGTAGATAGATAGATAGATAGATAGATAGATGATTTACCTGTTAAATTGTTTTGATTATTGTAGTGGATTTCCAGCCTATAGTATGTATTGCTGTCCGCACCTCCAACAGGAATACCCACATTTTCTGGAAGCTCAAATACCTGAAGTTTCAGAAATAAATTGTGGATCAGCTCATGTCAACCCTGACATGGATATACAGTACACACAAGAATACAGACAACGACGTAAATTTCAGCATTCAGGGACAGACACTTGGTTGTCCCTCACCCATCCTCCCACTCCCCATGCAGCCACCACCCCGAAGCAGGCGTCCCCCACGTCGCCCATGTAGCACGGCTTGTCGTATGGTGCCATCACAAAGGAAGGGCAGCGGTACAGCAGCATGTGGTGCACGATGTCAGGGTGCTCAACCACTGGTTCAATCTGAGGTACAGTAAGAAGAGATGCGGTACAGATGGTTTAAAAAGTAGGTGAATGAAGGTAGAAAGGAAACTGAAAATCGTGATGCTTGTACTTCATTTTTATGTTGACTTATCAAGTGTGCAACTATTTATTGTGCACAGCTAGGAATTAATAAATTAAACTTATTTATACTATCAGTTAAATATTTTCATCGTAACTACAGTCAGACTAGTTTTGCATCTGAAAGCTCAATTCACTCAAAAGATGACATGAGTATGGTGTGTTAATCCAATACCACGTAAAGAACACTATTAAATTGCTGATTTTGAGGTGAGGAAAAATGTATGATGTTTACCTGATATATATAATATGGTCTTTTTGGATCCAGGTTTTGAAACTTCATGACCTTGCAATGGTAGTAGGTATTGTGAGGGACAGTGATCTGCAAAAGAACAAGATAAAGGTGAAGGTAAACAAAATGTGTCTCTGAGCTCGGATGACTACTGCAATCAGATCTGCTTAGAGGTTTTAATTGATTTCCATCCATTCATCCAAACTATATAAAGACTATAATGTATTCCAGCTCTCCCCTTAGATCTCATGGGATAAGTGAGCTACAAGGTTCAAATCTACATTTTCCCATAATTCCTGGAAACTGCAAACATGCCTTGCTTATCATTTTTTTTCAATTATTCCTACATTATCCATCATGGCGCTGAGATAGTTGAGGTTGGCTAAGGATGTCCTGGGCACATAGTTCAGCAGATTGACTTCCTTGGTGCCTCTACGAGTCCGATGGTAAGAGATCTGATCTGTCAATCCGTAGGCATAGATCAGTTTCATGGTTTGAGCCTGTAAAAGAGATGGCGATTTTAGTCAACGAATGTGATTCAAAGTGGAAATATGAGCGAGCTTTTATTAATGCTCTGCCTTTGCATTTGGCAACAGTTTTTCACTCATACAACAAGGGTTTATAACAAACCATGTATAGCATTTCAATTACTCAATGCAAAACTAAATCTTGGGTGCCTTTTTCTTTCGTTGCCATTGTCTTCATATCTGAAAAACATCCATCTCAATGCGCTGTATTGAAGAACATTCAGGTGAACGTAACAATATAAATTCTCGAACACAGTTAACGTGGATAAAGGCAGGAAACTTGAGCTTTCCATAGAAGATTTAGATCAGCGATACAAAAGAGTCTAGAGTTACAAATAATGAGCCACAGCAGTGGAGAAAGTAAAAACCTTAGTGATTCAGGTTGAAGCTTCATGGTTCAAACAAAGTTTAAGTTCAGTGAGGATGAATGAGGTTGGCCTATATGCTATTGTTCCCATGGGTACAGGGCGTAACACACCAATTCTTACAAGACATGGTTCATGAATACATTTTTTCAATCTGTAAAAAGTTTGACATCAACAAGATTAATGTCATACGGCGAGGACATTTCCAATGTCAACACATATTCAGTGTGATTTAGCAATGAAAAAAACAGCCTCAAATCCAAATAATGGATAAAACACAACATTTTTGTCAAAGGTAACTGAAATGAATACGCATGCAACAGTTCTACAGCTGAACACCTATTACCACACATGCAGAACATCAACTTTCATAAATTGGGAGACAATATATCTGAAAGTCTCACATTGATTGGGAAATCGTTGACATCACACGACGGAATGGACCTCTCAAAGGTCATGCTGGTTTGACCTTCGCTCTCATTCAGAGAGAGGAGAGTGTAGCTCTGCTGCTCGTCCAGCACAGGCATGAATTTCCCTGTGGCGTGGTAATCCTATAGGGGCAAAAAGACACAACCCTCAGACAGCAGCATTGTGCTCAGTTTGCGGTTTAACATGGAAAAAGCAAAAATAAATTTGTGTTACTGTAGTATTTAAGGATAAAGACATAAAACCAACTGCTCCACATGCAGTTGTTAACATCTGGTGCAGACTTACCCCGAAGTAGTGTCCATTGGGTCCAACTCCCCCCATGATAATGTCGGCCCCGATCATTCCTCCGTTCGAACTGAAGCCAAGGCCCACCCAGCCCGTCGTGTTGACCACCAGCTTGAATGTTATGGTTCCATGCGGGTTATCGAAGCCCCACTTCAGGCACACCATGTGATTCTGGTCCAGGTACTCCATGAAGGGCAGGTTGGGGTCCGACGCCCCTGCTCCTTTGGTCCAGAGGGAGAACAGGCAGAGGAGGAAAGGAAGCAGAGAGCCCATGATGTCTCTGTGAAGTTGGGGATCTTCAAACTGAGCTCAGTCTCTGTGGAGCTGCCAAACACCCTCCCACCCCTCCTCTGACACACCTGCGTTGCTCGATGAAACCGTGTGATAAGCGCGAAAAATGCTCAGTCATTTCACATTTGTCTTTGTGGCACACCAAAAAAAAAAAACGACTGCATACCACTTTGGCTACTGTCTCAGCATTCTTATTTTTGTGCTATATTTCACCATTAGTTTAAGTATTATTCATACATTTATTAGAGTTACTGTTGGTATTAATACATTAAGTTTTACAATTCTAATAACAGGGTGGGTGGGTCATTTCGATTTGTGGTCCAAACAATATACATTAAAGAAATAATATAAGAATCTAGTCTCCAGAATTTATGAATATGCAAATATTCTTAATTTGACAAATTGATCTGCTTCAACAATATGTCTCCTATTTCCCTGAAAACTGCACTTCCACATCACAATTGTTGCATATTGGACCAGGATTGTTTCCAAACTAGTTGTGTCAGGAAAGCGTACTTGTTGGTACACATGTCTCAATTGCATTCTTATTTTTGTGCTATATTTCACCATACTTTCAATTAAGGACTTCTTCAAACCTCATTCTCTGTGTGAAATCTGCTTCTTCTCTACCTTTGACGTGAACATAACCTGAAGTCAAGTCTTTTCACAGAGTTACCCTCTTTCTGTTTCTCCTAACGAGCTGCAGACTTCACCTACTTACTGTATTCCCCTCTCAGCTCCTCTCATATCAACTTGCTCCACCGGTTCTCTCCCATTGACGGACAAATGAGACCACTCAGGGGTTTGATATATGAGGAGGTGACGAGGAAGGAGCAGGAATGGAAGTTGAACTTTTCATTTTTGGCCAGAGTCCAGGTTGACAATATATTATATTGACTGTGGACAAAATGAAAGGTTTATAGATATCTCTCTCTCTCTCTCTCTCTCGCTCTCTCTCTCTCTCTCTCTCTCTCTCTCTCTCTCTCTCTCTCTCTGTGTGTGTTACCTTCTCACATATCAAACACTTGATTCCAGCCAAAACAATTCCATCTATAAGAATGTGAATCGTGGGATCATTCTTTCAGATTATTGGCACTGAAAGTCAATGTTGAACTTTTGTATTACTTTGGTGATGTCCACTTATATTCTTGTATACTGTATATCTTTATTTTTATTATTTACATTACACACTTCAATTATCTCATGCATTTCAACTTTGACAGAAATGTCAACTGCTTTCAGGCTCCACTCAACAACTGACACTGACCGCAAGCAACAACTCTGCTCTCACTTCTTAGCAACTGACACTAAAATATCTGCAGGGCAGTTAAACCAACAGTAGCCAATAGCTTTTGTTTTTTGCTCCTTAACTACTTTAAGTGCCCATACATACTGCAAATTCAACAGCCAACAGGGCTAGAGTTTGAAATGTTAAAATACTGTCAGTTGAGCTTCATCCGATTTGAACTGCCTCAGTCTCTTCAAGATACTATCATGAAATGGTTCTCAGTTTACACAAAAAGAGAAAAGGGTGTAGGTGAAAAATCACAATTTATTAAATAAAGCTACTTAAATTTGTTTTTTTAAAAGAGATGTGACCAATCATTACACCGGTGTAATGATTGGTCACATCTCTTTAAAAAAAAAAATTTAAGTGAAGAATTTGAGTGAAGAATGAGGCAGGTGTTGCCTGAACTGGCCACTTTTGAAGGTTTCCTCTCATTATATATATTTTTTTGTGCAATACTGTTATATCTTTTATATTTTGTGCCTTATTTTTATTTATTTATTACCTTAAGTTTATTCTAATTCTGTGTGTTAGGAGGACCCAGCAAAATAAGCATTTCATTGTATAGAATAACTCTGTTATCTGTGCATATGACAGTAAAAATATCTTGAATCTTGAATCTCATTTGCTCAGTGAGCCAGTTTATAACGACCTGCCCACTTCCTGCAATAGGAGAAAACAAAAACAGGCCAAGCCGATACACAGGAGGGGTCATCTCAACAGTTCAAACCCTTACAGTGCTTCAACTTCCTCTATAACTCCTATTCAACATCTCAGATGAGTACCATCAACATCTTGTGGCTTTCTAACTTGTTAACAGGTCACATTTTCAGTATAAGCTAGCAGGATTGAATTTTCTTAAACATTCAAATCTTTTCTACGAACAAAGTTTGACTAGAAAGATGAGAACTGGACAGAATAAACATTATTACTGCAATTGCATACTGGATGTTTTTCCCTTTTCACACCATTCTTTGTAAACCCTAGAAATGGTTGTGCGTGAAAATCCCAGTAACTGAGCAGATTGTGAAATACTCAGACCGGCCCGTCTGGCACCAACAACCATGCCACGCTCAAAATTGCTTAAATCACCTTTCTTTCCCATTCTGACATTCAGTTTGGAGTTCAGGAGATTGTCTTGACCAGGACCACACCCCTAAATGCATTGAAGCAACTGCCATGTGATTGGTTGATTAGATCATTGCATTAATGAGAAATTGAACAGGTGTTCCTAATAATCCTTTAGGTGAGTGTATGTGTCCGATCATCACAGGGGCATCATAGATGGACCTCTTTAGTAATGTAACAGCACATTGAGCCCAGCAGAGGCCGACTTCAGCACAAGAAATACACTCAGTCACTCCCTTTCAGCCGTTGAGCCACAGCTGTGAGCTCACAACAACATCAGTAAACACACTACAGTAGCTGCCTTGAGGTTAGAATAATACACCGGAACTTTAAACCATTTATTGAACGCAGAAACTTAAAACAAAATTTTAATAGAATATTAACCGACAAAAAAACACATGACGACAAATTAAAGTTCAGAATATATATTTGAAAGTCTGTTTGCAATTTGACTGATTCTATTATTATCACACACACACACACACATCCTAAAAATGGGTTTATAAATTCACAGTATTCGTATTACTATCATTATTATTTTTTTGTGTTTTTTTTTAAAACAACTACTTTCAACGTACATTGCTATATGTTGTATTTGTTCGTTACGTTTTACTTGCATTGAGCCGTTTTATTTTTGAATTACCGAGTCACGTCTTGGAGGGCCATGTCGGACCGAGACTACCTTTCCGGTTTCTCTCGGTGGAGCAGGTCACTCCCTCCGTACTGTCAGCAGCTCTGCGCGGCGCAAACTTGCAGTCACACTGAACTAACTTGTCAATTCCTTCCGTCTTCTTGCAGGGTTTTTTTTTTTTAAGCGATACACTTTTTTGTTTGTTTGTCGTTATGTGTTAAAAAGTCTGTGGCGCGGCCCGCTCTTCACCGGGTGGAAATACCGTTTTTAGTTGTAAAGCAGCGGGGGGAAATGTCCAGCTGAGGATTGGAGATCCTGAAAACCGCAGGGCCTGTGTTTTGTAATGATTGATCAATACTTCGACAATGGCGCAAAAGGTAAGTCCGGCAACTTTCCTCGGCTGTTTTAACGTCAATCCGGGTTTCTTGTCTCCTTTCTGTGTCCCCTGACAGCTGCTTTTGTACCAATAAGGCGGGCTGTGGACTCGTAGAAGACGGTTGTAGTTTCTCGCATTGGGTTCACAGTGAACACTTCACTCGATAAGCTTCATATTAAGAGTCAGAAACTGTTCAATAATCCGGCCAAGAAGCGTGTAATGGGTGCTTACGACACGTTTGTATGCAGTAAATGAGGTTTGTTTGCTGTACATGGAAAATGTGCCTCATTAAGAAAGTGTCTTGTGACATTTTACTACCTTTCCAGTGCGGGTCATTTCTAGCTCCCGTGGAATTCTGGGAAATGTAGTCCTATGCGCGTGTGTATGGCTCTGTTCATTCTGTACAGTGTGCATATGTATGATTGGTTGATTGCTAATTTTCACCATAGATTACAAATAATACAGTTGGTTTAAGTAGTATTAATACATGTATTAGAGTTACTGTTGGTATTAAAACTGCTCCCTATCCAGGGATGGGTCAAATGCAGAGAAGAATTTCCCCAAGGGGATTAATAAAGTGCATGTTTCTCTTTTTTTCTTCTTTTCTATAGGAGGTTTACTATTCTGATAACAGGGAATAGGTCATTTTGATTATAATTCTATATTTGTGGTCAAAACAATTTACATTCAATAAATACTATAATAATCTAGTCTCCAGAATTGATGAATATGAAAATATTCTTAATTTGACAAATTGATTTGCTTCAACAATATGTCTCCTATTTCCCTTAAAACTGCACTTCCACATCACAATTGTTAAAGTTGCATATTGGACCAGGATTGGTTTCCAAACTAGTTGTTATGTCAGGAAAGTGTACTTGTTGGTACACATGTTTGAAGTCAGATTAAAGGTGAGAACAGAGAAACCTTTCCTCATCTGCAGCTGCATGTACAAAAAAATATTTGCTTTTTAGTATCAAACTGTCAAAGGTCAGACATCCAAGTGAAGTAACAATAAGTTAAACACCTTTTTAATTGGTGGGGGACTTAACATTTAAATAATCTACCAATCCACATCATGCCGTCACGCTAAGAGGGTCTATCATCCTTTACCTAAGTAGACTAAACAGAAACAAAAGTGCTTTCACTAGAGAAAAAAGTATAACTGGGTCTGTGACTCCTTCTCTTTTGTAGTTCCTGTTTGAAAACATTATCTATTTTTATATATATATATATATATATATATATATATATATATATATAAAGATACTTTATTAATCCCGCAAGGGGACATTTTGTTCTTAACTTCTGGGAGGTGGCTACACTAAAATAGCTCTCTGATTAAATAGCCTTAAATTCCATCTAACTGTTTAATGAACAAGTTAGTTAGATAGTTTGTGATGTTGATACTGTTTTGATAATGCATGACATACTGACTGCGGAACTGACAATTTAAGTGAATTTGGATAATCAAATACGTGAAAAATAATGAGGCCTGAGCCTGAAAATCAGCCTTGAAGTCAACTGTGAAAAGCGAAGTCATATTTAGAACAGTTTTCACACTGTTATGTCTCTTTGTTGCGTGTATGTGTTGACATGTGTGAGCCACAAGGGAAGGGCCGATTTGTAGATGTGGGTCTGGGAGAGGACCTGTAGGCTCCTGTGTTAAACTGAACCAGGTAACGTGATGGTTCTGGCCTTGTTTTTGGTTGATACTAGTGCCTAATTAAGAGTCAGCATAACGTGAAAAATACGTGAATAACTAGTTTGGCCTGTTTCACTGCATCTTCATTTAAGTCCACAATAGTTAGGACCCAGAGGGTGATATTGGGTGTGTTGGTATATGTGTGCACATGCTGATTTCTGTTCATGTGCTATCTTCATAAATGTGTTCATCAAACATGTCGTAAATCATGTGTTTTTGTTCTTGACTGTGTTCAGGTACAAGTTTTATATGACTTCTCTGCTGAGGCTGGAAACAACGAGTTGACAGTGAAAGAAGGAGAGACACTTACTGTCACCAATCAGGTAAATCTTTACCATGTATGTATTTGTATCCATATCCCCTCAGCACAGGATCCCACTGCTGCTTTAGTTGTCTTTTTTTTTTATTTCAGCTTGTTTATAGGAAATTTTAAAGTGTGGTTTTGTTGGTGGTTGTTTAAATCATGTAATCATGTTTGGATTTATGTAATTTTGGATTATCTCATTAGATTATTAGGAATGAATCTGGACAACCAAATGAAAGAGGAAAACAAACAAAAAGTAGTGGTATTTTCTGCTTAAAATAAAATTATAAGTTAGCCATAATGTGTGTGTGTGTGTGTGTGTGTGTTATAACCGGAAAATAGTGTTCATGTGACTTTTCTGCAAGATCGCTATCTCAAACGAAACAGACCTATAAAGGCCCAACTCACATGATCTCAGGCTGAACACAAACAAGGAGTGTCACAAACGCGTACAGAGGAAGGAAAAAGAGTAAACATGATGTCATTACAGCATGTCAACAGTTCAAAGGTCACTCACTGTGCGCTGACCTACATAGTTTTCTAATCAAAGTCGTTTTTCAGCCAATCAGAGCCTACTGTATCAGGAAATCAGTCTCTATTTTTTCTTGTCTAAATAAACTGACTCTGGAGGAATTTGTCCGGGGAGCTTTCAGTGTGTTTACAGATACTTGGGAAACCTGGTTATTGTCACCTACGTGAATAACATGTTAATGGTAAAGCCAGTATCCTTAATTGCAGTTGTGAATTAAGAGAAACACAGCTACAGTAACACAGCTATATGTTTTAATATGTATTTCTGTGGCAGCAGGGATCAAGGGAACATCAGAACTTGTAGCAATGTGTCCCTGCATCAAAATGTATAAGATTTATAGAGAGACTGAGTTTGTTTGTGGGTGGATAATTAATTCCACAGCATCGAAAAAGCGTTAGCTCTCTCATTTTTACACTCTCTGTCCTTTTGCTCTCATCCAAATGCTCCAAAACTACTGGCGGAAAGAGAGGAGAAATCCGATTACCGATCAGTTGAATGTAAATGTGGGTTTTAGAGTAATCATGCGTTTCATCACATTCTCAGATTTCCTTTTAAACTTTTGTTTTCCCCCAATAGGATGGTTTTTGTGTGCTCGTGATGCAGACACCTACTCTGTTGGCCTGAGCCTGTTTATGCTAACATGTTGTGTTTCTCTATTTCAGAGTATTGGAGGCGGTTGGATTGAAGCACAGAACTCCAGAGGGGAGGTTGGACTGGTGCCAGAGGACTACATCGAGGTAAGATAGACAGTCTCTTAGTGTAAGCTAGTGAACCACAGAAAATAGAGCCGCAAAGCCATCTGCTATCAGGTTTTGAGGTCATGATGCACAATATGTACTAAATCAAAGTTCAACCATTAAACATTTCAGCCTATCAAGGCCTCTATCTGTTAGATATGTGCCATTACGGTCAAGGATGGCTTTCTCCTTTGACTGTGAACTGTGGTGCTCACTAAAATCACAACAGGATGTGCCTTCTTCAGGGTTTTGCTGATTAGGCTGTTAGTGTGTGTGTGTGTGTGTGTGTGTGTGTGTGTGTGTGTGTGTGTGTGTGTGTGTGTGTGTGTGTGTGTCCAGTAACTCTGACTTCATCACGGGGATATGATTCACTCTGAAGACATTCAGAAAGAGACACAGAGAGAGTTTGATTAGAAGTAAAGTTTCTGACTTCTATTAACAGTTTAGCCTCACTCTAAACAACCACCTCTGCAACATCTAACAATGTAGTGTCTGTGTGTGTACAAGAGAGATTGATATTATCCGTCCGCTTTACATAGCGAACAAGCTCATGTGGATGTGTGTGTTTGTCTGACCTTAAGTTACCTCCCCAGCTGCCCCAGGCCCAGACTGTCTAGATATTTTCCCAAATCATAAAAAAGAAATACTGATGACAAGTACACTTGTTGCTTATGTAACATCTAATGAAAAACATCAGGGCACGGTCTGTTTTTCAAGCAACAACTTTCTGTTTCATTACACTCTGCTGGCAAAAATAAGATCTGCTAAAAGAAAAGGATGAACTACACAAATAGCCAGAATAATTAAGTGTGGTATCTTCACATTGACAAGTGGTAAAGCAGATTGAAATGTGTGCCATCTAATTATTACCAGCCCAGTGTTATCACACTTTTGATACACTCAGAAAGTTTAAAACGTTTGCTGGGGAATGCCAAGGAGACGCGATCACATTACCTCAGAAGAATGTATCTTTAAAAGTCATTAAATCATACTGGAATCTCTGAAATTGTTCTAATGGGACCGTTTTCTATCTCTCAACTTTTCATTTGTAGTTCGGTCAGCAGTTACCATCATTCCCAGGAACTGCAGCCCTTACTCCAAGTGTAGGACATGTTGCAACTGCAGACTTGTCCATCTTTGATTCCTTCGCTCCTGCAGCAGCACCTGCAGCAGCACCTGCACAACATCAGGTAATGCGTTCACCTAATGAAGGTTTGAGTACATTCAATTATTACTGGTGTCATATCAAATGCCTGCTCTTTGGCTATTTATTGACGTTTAGTCAGAGTTGTAGATTAATGTACAACCTAAACCTCTCTAAACTCAGCGGTTCAGACCCGTGCTGGAGAAGTAAGCGTTAGAACCTACAACGTTGCCCTGCACAGAGCTCCTGCCATGATCCCATGTATCCACTCCAAAGTATGTGCGAAGGGGTGATGTTGAAGAAACTTCAGAAAGCAGAAGTGAGTGATGGCAGAGCTTTACTGACATCGTGTAGCCTGTGTGATCTCAAGATATGCAGAAGTGAGAACAGCTGCCGTGGAAGATATTCATCGTGGTCATGTCATTTATAACCAACACATGTTTTAGCTCTAGTGAGATAGAACCAAGAGGAAATACGCTCAATGAAAACTTTAGTATTTAGCAGGCAGGAAGTTCCACAAGTATGAGCATACTGCTGGATCAGTGGAAATTTGGGCACAGTTAGTGCTTGAGTCAAGGCAGGAAATGTGTCAGCTATTATCCCTCATGCTCTTTTTCTCTCTTTCTCTTTTCCCACTCACTCTCACAAACACATCCATATCCAGCATCACTTTAACTCGTCCCATGCTGAGT
The DNA here is from genome assembly GCA_038501785.1 of Myoxocephalus aenaeus. Taxonomy (NCBI): domain Eukaryota; kingdom Metazoa; phylum Chordata; class Actinopteri; order Perciformes; family Cottidae; genus Myoxocephalus; species Myoxocephalus aenaeus. Next base: position 1,514,859 of record JBAMJR010000091.1, read on the forward strand.
GTAAACCTCCACTGCTGGCGCTTTGTGTTGATGTCACCTTCTTCTCCCCTCAAGGTGGATGCTGGGGGCTTAAGTCCCCAGCCGGACACCCCCGACACCCCAGTTTCCCCCTACCTTTCGTCCCCTGATGAGGTAACCGCCACGTAGGGGTGGTGGATGAAACCAAGTCCTGCTCCCTCACCTGTTCTCGGCCCCATGCCCCCGCCTCTTTAATTGGTCTGCTTTGGCAAATTCCCCGCCCTACTCCCACTGCCTGCGAAGAGCATGATCTCACCCTCTGCTTACACCTTGCACTACCTTGCACTACCGTGCACACGTGCACGTACACACTCGCACGTCACCAATCGACTCCCACGCACTTTATCTCAGTATGAATCGGCACTACAGCGGAACTTTAAAAGCTTAAAGATCACGTATCTCACATATAATTGACTAATCATCCCACTGACAAATCATCAGACCTGAACACAAACATTTACTCCATGATAATCAGAAACTCATGAATAATCTTCAAAATTATTTCAATGCCATTTTGACTGTTTGTATTAAATGTTATTTACTTATGAGTAGTGAAGGTGCAGGTGCTGCTAAATCTGGAAAATGCTGCTGCTGAGTGTTGGTCCTCACTGCACTGCAGCGTTCATTTGTCATTGCAGCAATTGTTCTGTATGTCTGTGTATTACGTGGTGGTTTAGGTGACCCTGAACTAGTTCTATGTTCAGGCAGCTCATTACTTGGTTAGCATTAAGCTAACTGCAAACGACATGAGGCACACGTACTCTCTGCTGCATGCCTATGCCTACATGTTTTCATAGCGGTTCAGTATGTCGGCCCTGCAAGCACGGCATGCTGTTGCATTTTTTACTCGTAAGTACTGTAAAGACATGAGGCTGGTAGTGTTTTTGTGTTGTGCATAGTCATATTGTTGGCGAATGTGTTTATATATGCATCATTTTGTAATATTTATATATTCGTAGCTACTGCATGTGTTCAGCAGCATTTACAGACTGCACTCTGAACAAATTCCCTGTTAAGTCTGCGTCATGTGTTTTGAAAAAGCATGTTGTTAAATGACTACTGTCAGCTTCTCATTATACAGACTCCAAACTGGACTGGACTCTACTCTGTGTTGTCGCGTCTCCATACTTCATTCTTTCGTCCCTCTCACATTTCCTCTCTCCGTCTGCTCCAGGCTAACGGTAATGACCCCTGGTCGGTGTGGAATACGGACCCCTCAGGGGGCTCCAACAATAACTGGGCGGCCAATCCAGAGGGCACCCAGACTGGGAAGAGTCCCGCTGACCCCTGGAGCGCCGTATCCCAGGGCCACCCTCAGGCTTACCAGGGCCCAGGTAAGAACAGCTTCTCAGTTAGCAACCATGGGGGCCTGATATTAGAAACTCAGTACAGTAAAAACACTGCCTATAACCTTGTACTATTTATACATTGTAAATATAATTATTCTAGTTTTACTTGCACTACTCACTACTGTTATTCAAAACCTCATGATAATTTAAATCAGGAAATAAAGACTACGCTTCACGTATGTCATTCTAGAGGGCTTCTGCTTTCTTTTCAAGTTCTTATATTTGTCTCCTGTCAAATGTTTTTAAGTTTTACATTTTATATTTGAATGTAAGATTTCTGAAGTAACAGACATAATGATCCAGACAAATTAAATAGAGGTGCTAAAAACAGGGATTACACCTACATTGTGATTGCAAGGTCACACACTGGTCACACACTGTTATAGGTTTGCATCATAGAGCAATACAAGAAAGACAAATCTTTCTACTCAGAACTGTTTCCTGTCCTTCAACCTAACCTGATACTAAGTGAAATACCTCGAGAATACACAGCAACCCTCTAATGACTGGGTTTATTATTTGCAAATACTTTTTCATCCATTTCTTTAAAGATTTGCAATAACTCTCGGATGTGGTTCTGCTCAATTGTCTGTCTCTGGTCAGTCCCTCCACAGAGACAAGACAATCAAATCATGACTGAAAAGCTATCCTCACTCATGACTCAGAAGGACAAATTACTTTTTAATACTCCAGTTGTTATTGTAAAAACAGAACTGGGGGAACAAATGGCACAGAAAAGAATTAACAGAATTTTCCTTTCTTTCCCTCTTGGCCAAAGACATCTACCCGTATCCGTACCTTATCGATTACACAGGTATCCCGTCATTGTATGGTGGAAGCCTTTTCCAAAGTTGTGTGTGTGTGTGCGGGTACGGGTGTGTGCGGGTGTGTGCGGACTGGCAATAAATACCAGAAAATAGTTTTAGGAAATGACATAGAGTTTTAAAAGCATGCGTGTGTGCAGCATTCAATTTGTATCTTGATATTAACACAATTAACTTCATTGTGATGTGGTTGACCTCTGAAATTGAGTGTAACTGGATTTTGTACCTCTAGTACATGCGGCGTATTCGGGAAGTTATAATTAACAACGTTGAAATGTTTGACTGACTTTTGTTGTAGTTGGTAGTGTTTGATGATGAGTGAGTTCTGTCTCACAGCATGTCTGTCCTACAGAAGACTAAGAGCAGTCACTGAAGACAGGTTGAAATTGAGAAAAGGAGGTTTCGACTTTCAGTCAGGTTTGATACACTTTGTAACGGACGGCTACAGCTCTGCTAAACTAGGCTAGTCATCTTTTTAGTAGGATTGTTTCAGTTTGTTGGATGATGAACTAAATAACATGTTGGATTATTTCAATTGATTCTTCAGTGACAGGAAAGAGTTGCTTTAGCTGTGGCTATCTCTGTAGCTAGTTTTAACTCGACGTGTTGTTTTTAAATTTAACAGTTTTTCTCTGAAATTAAAATGCCAGAAAATCGGATTACATTTTGATCAATAATGTAGGGATTGTGTTTTGGATTTTTAAGGCAGACGTAATCCTTTTTAAAGTACACGGCTGTTGAGAAAATTAATGCTATGCAAATTATGTGTCATGTTTTTAGGGATAGAAATTGAGAGTTGGTTCCCATTGAGAACCAGGTTCCAATCGTTGGCTGTTTATTTGTATCTGCTGTACTTGCAGATGCAATAAATAATTCTACATCGGGCACATGCTCGCTGTTTAGTATTTGAATCCTTGAACACTTTTAAACGAACATCACAAGATCAGTGCAACATTTGCAACTAATTTGTTTTGCGTAATGCCGGCAATGTTGTGTAGATGGTAATACACTTGATAGAAATGCACGTCATTCCAGAAATGCAATTTCTCTGATCACTAATAGGCGACTGCTGCATGCTCTCAAACTGGTGCAACTGCATCCGTTACCTCTGGAAAATTCTCTTTTTAATCTAATTTTCGGGACCACAGAGTAAGTCTAAGCTGTATATTTCAACACAAATAAATAAGAGTAAATAACTCTAATTGGACTAAGTTATTCCAACATTTCATCTACTTTCAACAATATTATTCAGACTCTTGCTGCAACACGTAGTTGTCTCTCTATCCACCACAACAGTGAAACAATTAAGAATTGGTCTAATTAACAGAATGGATACTTTTAATGTCCGCCCCTGCTGGTGGTTGATTGATTTAATAGAGCAGAAGCTGCTGTTTTCTATCATTTAATCCAGTGATTTTCAACCACTGTGCCGTGAGAGATAGTCTGGTGTGCCGTGGGAAAATGTCCAATTTCACTTAATCGGTCCAAAAAAAAATTATTTAGTTGCCGAATACCAAATTTTCGATTGTTGAGCGTCTGAGCCTGCAGTATATTGGCTGGCCTAGTAATTAAATACTCTTCCATGCCAGTAGGTAGCGCAATAATTACCTACCATATATGCTGTATTATACTACAATGTGACACAGTAACTTTTTTGGTTATTGGTGTGCCGCAGGATGTTTTTATTGTAGAAAATGTGCCTCGGCTCAAAAAAGGTTGAAAAACACTGATTTAATCTTCCGCAGCATCGATACTTTTACAGTTCCTGCACATTTACACGTTTTACAGTCGGTTTGCTGAACAGAGTTTGTACTCGCTGTGCCTAAAATACAACCATGTGTGCATGTATCTGCTCTCAGGAGCGGAGGATGATGAGTGGGATGACGAGTGGGACGACAAGTCCACTGGAGGTTACGCCGAGTCAGAATCTGGAGATGGTGGCGCGATGCAGAGGGGAGGAGCTCATGCGCCTTCAATGAAAATCTCCCTCAACAAGTAAGACTTAATAGAGCAGTAAGACATGAGGCTTTGGAATCCTGAGTATTATAGAAAAACAAAGAAGCAGAACAGTGTGGATGGTTCTAAAGTTGTTAATCACTGGGTACAATACAGCACATCACAGCGTCTGAAACTCGAAATATTGGGATTTAAACTATTACAAATGCTTTGCAATAGGATTAAGCTGATGTGCTTCAGCTACAATGTTTCTTTAAGTTGATTTATTTCTTTCAGGAATGTCACCCTCACTCCCAATATTCTATGTACACCATTGTGGTTAATTTCCAAATTTCTCTTTGAGCAGATTTCCTGGGTTCTCCTCCAAGTCTGGTCCAGAGCTCTACCTCTTATGCAAGCAGCTCACTAAGAGCAAAGAGAGGTTACCAATCTATGTAGGTTATATCTAAATATCCATACAAATTGTTTTTATGCCATAAAATGCAGAGTAGCAGGTTTCTAAACCTTGTGTGTTATGCTCAGGTAGGAGAAGTTGGTCCGGTGTGGTCTTACCCAGAAACTCAGCTTGACTGTGTGGTGGCTGATCCCAAGAAAGGCTCAAAGATGTACGGGCTCAAGAGCTACATCGAGTACCAAATCACACCCAATGTAAGTATCCAGTACCGCCTAATCATTTTCATATTGATCGCAGTAAGATAAATATGATAAAATATGGTTAAAATAATGATACATGACTTACAGTGCCTATAATTCATGTTCTTGGTTTGCAGACCACAAACCGACCTGTCAATCACAGATACAAGCACTTTGATTGGCTGTATGAGAGGCTTCTAGACAAATTTGGGTCAGCCTTCCCCATCCCGTCTTTACCAGACAAGCAGGTGACGGGTAAGTGTGGCCAAGACACAAAAAAGATAAACGTTGCTAAAGATAGCATGAATATGGAATCTTTTCTGTGCACCCCTCTATTCCAGGGCGATTTGAAGAAGAGTTTATTAAGATGCGTATGGAGCGGTTGCAGGGCTGGATGACCAGGATGTGCAGGCACCCCGTTGTTTCCAGCAGTGACGTATTCCAGATTTTCCTCACCTACAAGGATGAGAAGGTGGGCTATTTCTCCTCCAGTTCTTCTCCTCTCTCCTTTCGTTCCTAAAGGATTTAAACATATTTTATTATTATTAGTGCTTAATTAAAATGATGTATTGGTACAGGACTGGAAGACGGGGAAGAGAAAAGCAGAGAAGGACGAGACAGTGGGAGGGATGGTCTTCTTCACGATAGAGCCTGAAGCTGCTGACCTGGATCCTGTGGAAGTGTGCGTTTCATCAAACTTTACTCAAAAATAAAAAGACTCAAAAAGGCGAACATGAATGAATGAATTGTGCGACTGACAGTCTGCTGCCTATGGTTTTAATGTATGTAAATTGTGTCCCTCCTCCACAGGGAGCAGAAATGTGAACAGTTCAGCAAGTTCACCAAAGCCATGGATGACGGGGTGAAGGAAATCCTCACAGTGGGCAACGAGCACTGGAAGAGATGTACAGGCCGTACGTACACTATCGAGCACTGAAGCAAACGTTTTAACACACACAGGCTACACCTTCATTTTGAACTGTAATTATTGTTTGTACCATGAGTGGTTCATTATGTTGAGTATTTTGTCAACTTAAGACAAATCCATTCACACAGTGTGTGCCTGTCCTCGTGTTTCGTTTCTTCCCCTCCACAGCGTTGCCGAAAGAGTACCAGAGAATCGGCAAAGCCTTCCAAAACCTCTCGTCTGTCTTCACCAGTAGCGGATACCAAGGTACAACAGTGGCGACAAATATGACCTGTGTATTCATCGTAATCGTAGTAGCTAACATTCATTACGTGAAAGACTGTTTTGAAACAAGTTGGCACACGGACACTGTTAAGAAACACGGTGATGACATATTTTAACCCCGTCTCTGCTCCAGGCGAGGCCACCCTGACGGACGCCATGACGGCAGCAGGAAAGACGTATGAGGAAATAGCTCAGATGGTGGCAGAGCAGGTTGGTACAACTATTTCGAAATATTTAGTGTTTCCATCATGTGTTTTTTTTTCTCACACAAACAACCTTTACCTTGACAGGGGTGTTGAATGTACTGCACTTGTTTTCCATCCCGTACAAGGCAGTCGAGCAGAACTTGAGTTTATTTTAGACCCGTTTATCAACCACATTGTTTTGTGTTCACTCTCTAAATAATCATTATATCTCTCAATGTCTGTGTACATTTCCTGCTTGCAATCAGTGTTTACATCCTGGTTGTGGCGTTTTAATGGCCCCTTTAACCCAACGTCCTGTCTGGGGATGCCTGTATCTGTAAAGGAAGAAGCCACCGGCAAACCTGTGTCTAGTATTTCCTAAACGTTGTTTTGACCTTCTATTTGTGACTTCTCTGACCGTTCTGTGCGGGCCAATTTTTGTTTGGTGTGTAATAAAATCAAACTTGGGCCTTTTTTGATACCCATGCAGCTTCCAGAGGGAGGATTCATCTGGTAAGCGTTTGCTGCTCCAGACACTTTTTGTCAGTGTGACTGTAGAATTGTTGGCTTTAGTTTAGCTGTGCCTGTGGTCGTCTGGACACGGATGGAGCCAAACTTCTACAACAATGCAGTGTACCTGTTGAATTAAGGCTGCAAACAGCTTCCACTTGATATATTCAATGATACGGCAATAATGTAGGTGTTTAATCTGATATCCATATATCTAGATGTACTGCAGGATACATGGATATAGCAGCTTTAATATTATTGCCTCTTCTATTACTACATGTTTTGGTCATATTACAGGAACTCTTTTCTTTTTTGTGTCTGACTCAGCTGAATGCTCAACTGAATCAGTGGTCCCTTAAAGGAACAGTGTGTATGATTTAGGGCGGTTTATTGGCCAAAATGGAATATAATATTCATAACTGTTTTAATTTAATGACCAGAAACTAAGAACCGTTGTCTTAGCTTAGAATGAGGAGTTTGTCTCTTCATTCAGGGAGCGGGTTCTTTTTATGGAGTCCACCGTGTTGCATCGCTACGTTTCTACAGTAGCCTAGAAAGGACAAACCAAACACTGACTATTGAGAGCCTTTCGCGTTTCTAAGCTGAGCTGAATGGTATTCAGTTGGATGCAAACTGCAACCTCACCACTAGATGCCTTTTTTAAATCCTATACACTGCTCCTTTTAAGGAGAATCGTCACTATTATACATCTTCCTCTTTTTTTTTTTTTTAGGCCTTAGCCTTTTTTTTATGCAGTTTGGCTGTTGTTTTAAAATTAATCTTTGGGAAGTTACTCCGGTGAGTAAATGTTTCCCTGTGTTCTTTCTTATCACTTTCACATCTCTTGTATTTCCTGTTTTTGATTTTAAGTTACATTTTTCAGTTTTTGTCTCTGTCCTTCTACCTTTGCTCCCTTTACAGCCCAAGAAAGACCTCCACTTCGTCATGGAGACCAACAATGAATATAAGGGTCTTCTCGGATGCTTCCCTGACACCATCGGATACCATAAGGTATACTGGGAATAGTTACACAAAGGCTTATAAGAAAACAAATTTAATGGGGTGTCTCATTTATATACTGTAGCTTCAACTTTTAAGCTTTGCCTTTTAGTAGTTTTTACTAAGTAGAGAAACTGCTTGAACACTACTAACTCCAAAACTCATAATTGTCCATGTTCGCATATATAATTAGTATAATATTATATAATAGTTTAATATATCGTTTGCCTTCTAAAACGGTTATATTAGGATGTTTTGTTCCAGCTAAAGATGCTTCAGTGACTTGTTTACATAGTTGATTGCTTTTTATTGGACAGCTCTACGGATGTTTCCTAGCTGCCAATTTAGACATTGTGAAAGTTAATTGGCTACGACATTCCTGAAGTCAAATTATAGTGCAAGTTTTTTAGTAAATTTATTAGATCGCTAGTTTAGACTGTAGCTAGTCATAGTAGCTGGTGGAACCCAGTGTAGAAGAGACTTTTTCCTTCACCTTATCTGGATGCAGCTGAGTTAAATGGTCTTTTGTCTTCATGCAACTATTTTTAATTCCTGCAGGCAGCAATAGAGAAGGTGAAGGAGGGAGACAAACTTGTGGCCGCTGGTAAAATTACCCCTCCGGACAAAGTCACTATGGCTAAACGAGTCAGCACAATGTCGTACGCGTTACAAGGTAACACTCACTCAGAAAACATTGCAGCGGTGGAGTTTTTTACCGTAATGTGACATCTGATACCTGGTTTCCCCCCCTTGTGTCTCACAGCTGAGATGAACCACTTCCACAGCAACCGCATCTATGACTACAATAGGGTCATGCAGCTGTACTTGGAAGAGCAAGTCAAGTTTTACGAGACGGTAAAGCATTTTCATGGACCATCTATCAGAGTAGATTGGAGTCTGTAACAGTCTGTGCTCGTTGTTGCCGTCTCACCTGTGGAGCGGCTGCGTGGTGCTCACCGGCCTCTGATGTGAGTTTTCTCTTCTTCTGAATCTACAGATTGCTGCAAAGCTGAAACAAGCACACAGTCAGTTCACGACTATGTGAACGCAACGGCCTGCAGTCTCTCATTACAAGACAAGAAGAATTAAAGCAGCTCGACACCCAAAATATTTTCCCTTACACTGCGTTCCTTTCCCGCCCTTTAATTTAAACTTAACTTCTCTTTCTTTCGCTCTTACCTCGTCTTTTTACTGCTCAAGCCAACAGTCCCAGCTCGTGGTGTTTCTTTTGTCCGCCGCTCTCAGAGGTTTATAAACAGTTAAGGAGCATGTGCAGCAGCTGAAAAGGCTTTGACGCCTTCTTTTTTTTTTTTTGGCCAGCAATGACAGCGGACCAAGACATGTGTTGCACACGGCCTTTCCTCCGTTCAAGGTCTGTGGCTCGTGAAACAGGAAGTTAACACCATGAATTGCACATGGCATTGAGTTGTGTGACGTTTTGTGACGTTTTGTACAGCTATAGGTGCCAACATGCCTGTGCTCACATTATATCTACTTATTTTAAAGCAATACTCTGCAGTTTTTCCATTTTTCCATGTAGAAAATTGTAAAGCAAAGGTTTTACACAAGTTGTCCTCCCCTCGGTCATTCGGGACAGCAGGTGGGGGGGATTTCTGAATGCAGCACTGTCAACAAATCAGAGCTTTATTGCCTATTCCTCAGCAAATATTTGAATTATTATTTGAGAGAGTCCGAACATATTCGGTAAAAGCAGTGGAGTATTCCTTTTATGAATCCATAGAGTCTTGAAAGAGCCGTCATAGACGGTGTGTGTTCTCTGGATGTCCATTGCTGGCAGGCCCTAGCCCCATTTTCTTCCAGCACTTCCTCAAAGAGCTAACAGGAAGCTCCACCTCCTTCCAGTCTTTCCCCTTTTAGGAAAATAGAAATGGTTGACTTAGTTGCCCCCCAGCCTGCGTAACATGACACTGCAGTTTACGCGACAAAATGTGGGATAAATAGTACTCAAGTTGGGGTTGATTATTTTAAGCAATGGGCAGTAAAGTCAAGTCAGTAAATATAATACCTCCCCTGCTCTCCCTCCCACTTCTCTTGAAGAATATTTGTCCTTTTTTTTTTTTTTGACCAGATTATGGTGTTTTATATGAAGATGTAACAGCAATGTTAGCTATAAGAATATGTACTAAAAGAACGGAGCCATGGATTACGGCAGTTTTGCTTCTCACCAGTTTTCAATCAGTCTCTAATCTTGTTCACTCTGTTTTCTTATCACTTGATACATGAAAAATATACATATATAAATATATATATATATATATTATATCTTACCTATCGGGTGCTTCTTTTTCACTGAGATACTATTTTATGTATAGGAGTATTTGCAATGCAGTGTAACTCAGAGGAGCAAAAATTCAGTTTGATTTATTAAACAATGATTTGTACTCATTGGGAGTTTGTTTCTTTGTGTGCGTTTGCCAAAGAAACCTCGTCTTGTTCTCCGCATGGTTAAGAGTGCAACACACTACGCATTCTCTGACTTACTCACAGTAAAGCCCTTCTTCGCTTTTGCAGATTCTTGCGTAGAGATGGATGGGAATGAGAATGAGTCGGCAGCCTGTGCGAATGGTCAAAGAGTGTGTTTGTGCAGTTTGTAGTGGAGGACGTGAAAGAGCCCTTTTACCCCACATGCAGCTCTCGGCCCCCATCAGGTGCAGCTGGATGTGTAGGCCACATGAAGTACAGATCTTGTACACCAGACAGTACATGCATTCTTGTTGTTTTTGAGTGTTCTTGTGTCTTTTGGGCTTCGTTGGAGCTTGGAGAGCTCGTTTTAGTTTAAAATTATTCTTTAACGATACAAATAATCTCACTCAAGCCTGTAAAATCAAGGTCAAACATTTGTAACTGTTTTCAAGTTGCTTATGAGTTTAAAGTGAACTTAGTACAAACTGCAGCTCTGTTTTCCCCTATATCCTTTGGCCCAAAGACTTAACCTCTGCTCAACACTTACCTGCTATATTGACACAGACTAAAGGTCTGTGAAACCCATGTGTGAAGTAATTTGAATGTAAGTAACACATACTGGATGCCACAGATAAACAAGTAGTATGTGTACTGTATGATACGAGTTATCTTTTATTTTCACCAGTCAGAAATGTTCCTCAGCAGAACTTGTCTTTTGTCATATGTATAGTGTCATTTGTGTCACATTTCGTATATGTTTATTGTACAATCCATACAGTATGTATACACCGTCCTCGTATAACACATCTTCTCTGACATACCCTATACTGTGAGAGTAGCGCTTATCAAATTCAAGGGTTATTATAGCTAATACAATGCAGTGTTCTGATGTCTTAGTATTAAAACCCTTTTTAGCTCAAAGATTTTACCCATAGTGGGCTGAACATTCAAAATGAATGAAATTGGATAATAGAATAATTATAAATTTACAATAAGTACAGACCATATGCAGATCATTTAATAAACAGTTTCATGTGATCTTCCTGCCAGTTGCACATGTCTCCTCTGGGAGCCCCTCATCACAAGAAAGTCCTGCTTTTAGTTTTTTTGGCTGCGTTGCTAATCGTGAGTCAAGTATTGATGTATTCAACTAAAAGTACAAAATGCAAGTAAAAAAAAACCGGAAGAACTTGCTTTCTGTGACTGAATGAAAAATGTTCGTGTCCCGAAAAGAACTCCACAGTATAAAGTTTGTTGCCAAAAAAATATGCAACACAAAAAAATGTCCACCGTTTTGAGAACATCGAACATATGATCTGATCTGCACCACTTGCACGTACAGTGGTTTAAAAAATAGCAGGAGCGAGGCCATTTTCGTCGACATAAGTGACCTTCAGTTCCTTCTTCACTGCGGCGTCCCCGAGAGATCCCCACGTGAGCCCTCCCGCTGGGCTTGTTCCTGTGTACCACCTGTTGTCATGGTGACAGTGGGTCACGGTGACAAACGGGTTCGGAAAGAGCGAGGTCGGATCATCATGCTGACTTTGCGTAGGGAGTAATAGTCAGAGTCTCTCCAGGAGTACCAAACGATCCCATCAGGACCCAGCGGCCCCCGGCCTTGAGGGGTGTAATGGCCTCCCTGCAGGATGAGTAAACAGGAGTATAGTAAACCTTCTCCTGACTTTTAGAAGCATCAAGTGAAGTCACGGCTGCCTGTGTACACTTACCCTGTAGTAGACGCCGTTAAGGTTGGTGTAGAAGCACTGATTGTACCACCATCCGCCGTGGGAGATCTCAGCGCAGATGTTGCCACTGTCTGGGGTGCTGAAGCCCTGCTTGTCGTGGTACCAGCTGAAAGAGTCCTGCACCGTCCCACTGAAGCCCGACACATGGAGACGGTACTGATGATCCTCATCTTCCACACTACAAACACATAAACACATACACCAGGTAATTAGATTGTGGTGTATGTTGTTTTGCAATAACACACAAGTAAGTGCATGTGTCGGTCAACTGTTTGTGTACTTGTGCACGCTCCCAACCTGAAGCTCTGGTAGAGGGCATGTTTGTGCATGTTGCTCCAGTCCTCCAGGTCGATGCGGAGGCTGTAGTCTCCCTGGGTGCTCAAGTCATGTATGTGATTGTTGCCCAGCCAGAACTCAGAGTGCAAGTCGCCAAAACCGTCCCTGTAGTCCCTCCAGCTGCGGTCGAAGCTCAAGGAGCCATCAGCACGCCGCTGGATCACAGTCCAGCCACCACCTGAGGCAAAAAGATGTGACACTGGAAGGGAAAGCATATGCCGAAGGAGGGAAGACAGGACCACAGCAACCCTGGAGTCGATACTCTCATGGACTGAAACGTGGCCTTCCCTTCTGTTTTTGTGCATGCTACTCACCATCTGTGTCCATATCACAATAGACCTCCACGGGCACGCCGGCCAGTGACGGCACCACTGTGTAGAGACCTGATCTCCTCACTCCGTTGTAGTATATGGAAGCACAGTCTATGGGACAGTTCCTCACATGCTCTGAGGAAAGGGAACGTGAGACAGGGTCGAGAAGGAGTAAATCAACAAGGTGGCGTTGGTGCCCTCTGCTGGCAGATCATGGTGCACAAGACTATTTACTGTTAATGTTTCTGAGAGTGTACCTGAGTGCCGAGCTTCTTGAGCGCTCATCAGCGGGTTGGGATGGAGGATGTTGATCAAGCACCCGGGGCTTCTTTTGACTTTATCCACCAAAAGAGTCAGATTATGGAGGTGGTTCTGAACAGAAATACAGTGAAACAGTAGAACCATCAAAAACCACCCAGTGCACGTTTCACCTGAAAGTGAAATAGCATTATACTCATGATAGGTGTACCTGGAGGTCTAGGATCAGGGTGCCCTGAAGGTGCAGGAGGGTGGTGGCTTCAGTGTAGTGATGCTCCAACTCATGAAAGCGCTGCTCCAAGGAGGTATTTAAGTGGTTCTTCTCTTCACTCTGAAAACATACATGTAAATAGGCAATCACAAGCATGCACACAAACCAGAACATAGGCAATCACTGTGATCTGTAAAGAAACCCTTTACAATGGCCTGAAATATTTGTCTGTTACCTTTACCTTAACAGCCACTCGGCCTAGAATTTACATTTTTCAAGTCTATTTCAATACACACATTGAACCTCAAACATGTCTCTCAGTTCTCTCGAGACAAAAGGGACGAGCCCTCTCTTATAAACCCTCTCTATTTCTAGCCTGGACATAGAGGATAACACTAACTCCCATTACCACCACGGTGCCCTGTCCCCTGCCCTCTTCCCATGTACAACACATCCGACACATGAACCCTCTCCAACATCCACCTTTGGCCACTGACCCGTGCAGCTGAGAGTCTGTGTTTGTATAGGCTCACTGCCTGAGCACATGAGGCAGCACGTGGAAGAGTAGGAGGCTAATCCTGTTAGTGACTAAGGTCAAGGACATGTTGGGGGGAAGCCAGCTTGATGACCAGGCACCACATTACACTGCAGAACTGTACGCAGCCGATGTGTTTCCTGCACGAAAATATGGAGCAGGCAAGTATTTTTAATCGTTCCACCACGATATTTAATCAGAGTATAGAGATAACAAAGCTAGGAAAGTTTACGCCGTCCTTTCAAATGAATAGTGAAAGTACATATTGAATTAAGGCACATCTTTATTTGAGCTAATATGTATGTCTCGTCTGAACATACTGTCTCTCAACCCTAAAGGCCCTGAACAGAGGAAATACAAAAAAATATTCAATATTTAACAAAAAGTCTGGCTCTGAAACGTTTAATTTAATGTCACAGACATACGTGAGAACAGAATAGCTTTACTTTTCCAAATGAGGGGAAAAAGGTGAGCCTGTCTAGTCTGTAAAAAGGAGCAGTCACTTTGTTACAACATCCGGTGGACTAAAGCGAGCTCTCAAAGCAGTTGAAAGGATTGGTGCTGATAGTTGACCCAGGTCTGCTAAGTCGATATGGAGATCTCACCTGCAGCTCGAGGACGTTGATGCGGTGCCGGTGGTTTCTCAGCTCCTCCTGCAGCTCAGAGATGGTCTCCTTCAGCGCCACGATCTGCTGCTTCCTCTCCTCGTTCTCGTGCAGCCAGTAGGAAACTTCGTCCGTGCAGCGGAACATATCCGGGCATTTCTGCTCCTCCAGCTGAGGTAGCGTGGCCACCAGCCGACACATCCCATCCTCCATCACCTGTCACAGAACAGACAACTCCTGACTTCCAGACCGGCTGTTGCCCAGCAGTGTGTTAACATATCTGTTCATAAATAATGTAACTACAATTGCCCAGATGTTTTTTTTTCTCCCCCTATGAGATTAAAAGTGCAGCCCCTTGGGTCCTGCCAATAGCAGTTCATGTTGTGGCCTTACAAGCTGATCATGCTTTTACACTAGATGCTGAGAGAGGACTTCAAACACTTTACTTTGCTCCTGAATTCATGCTGATACAATCACGTCATGTTATGACAGTATCTTGTTACATTTATCAACGGTCAAATATGTTTACTGTTTGTACTGCAGGATAGCTTTCCATCTGATGTGTGTATGAGTGTAATGATGCAGGTCTATAAACAGGGCTTTGTATGCCAATATGGTATTGACCTTCAATAATTACCTTCATTTTTTCCAGTTATTATAGTCACTGGCTACTTTATCAATAAAAGGTCTTAAAAATTGATTTTCCAGAAAGTCTACTTAATCCTGATATATGTCAATGTTGTGATATTAGATTGCATATACGCGACAGAGGATTATATCCTTATCACCAGTGCTTATTTACAATAATAACATGTATGCCTCAGTTTTTTGGCAGTTGATCACACTAATACAGATACAGTATTTAAAGACATGATTCTGAACTCTAGTTGATGATCATCGCCATCACTCTAGTTACTTTTCAGATTCATATTTCAAATGAAAAAAGAAATACTGTGAAATATAGTATGATCCAATTTTGGGGATTTAATTATTCAAAAGTATATAAAGCAATGGAAAGTAGCAACAGTTTGAACGAAATATTTAAAATAACTGTCCAAGCCCCAAAGAGGTAAATGTATTAAATTTTTTACAAATAAAGCACATATTTGAGGAAGGTCCAAAATATGAATACAGTTTGCTAGAGCAGAACTTTGTTTTTTTCTTTTTTCCAACTACACTAGTTATCTCAAGACCCTCCAGATTTCACTTCAGGCCTGACCTCTACATTGAGAACTGAACTAAACAAGCTGCAACATGACCAAGGACATTAGTAAAATGCTACTTGATATATCAATATTAACTATCTTATATTGTAATATATACTAATATCATCAGTTACAGATTCTGGAGAACAAGTACTTTTTCCATCACTGCTTTCTTGCACGATTCTTTAGTATTTCTGGCAGAGAACTAAATTCCTAAAGTGTGTGTGATGCTTTCACACAGTATCTCACACTTCTCCAGAGTAAAAGGAGGGAACAGCCGCTCGTTTAGAGAGCATCCCTCTGCCATGTGTTCAGGGTGTTCTCAGTGAGTACCTGGTTAGTGTATTCCCCACACTGAGATCCCCCGCCATTGCGCTGAGTGGTAGTGTTCATGCCGTCTGCCTTGGCCTCTGGGAGCAACACGATGAGGATACAGAGAGCAGAGCACACGCTCCAGCCGGGAGGGTTGGTTAAAGACAGGAGAGACATTGCTGCCACCCGGTTAGTCTGTCCCTGCCTTGTCAGTGTACGCGAGGACGAGACACAGGAGTGTGCGCTTCACCATGTGAGGCTCTGCTGGCTCTCCCTACAGGGACAGAAACTGAGAAAATCAATATTTTATGCTCCTATAGAAGAGTTTTGTCTAATTCATTAAGCCATCAAGATGCATTTAGGCATACACAGTCCTTTCTCTCTATCTCTTACACACTTTTGTTTCAGTATTAGAACATAAACCTAGGGAAGTGAGATTAAAGAAAAAGGAAGGTCATCCCGTTAGTCTATCACATTACTCTAGTAGGTTCTCAGGTAACTCAATTATCAAACACACACACACACACACACACACACACACACACACACACACACACACACACACACACACACAGAGCTTGCCTACGTCACTTGTTCTTAATGCCAAACTGAGATTTTGACTAACTGAATTAGAAGGAAGGTAATAGTTCACGTCTTTTAACTTTTTAAATCTTGCTTAATAACACAAAAATGCACAGATACATCATGACAGAATATGATATTGTCCTCTAGAGAAAATAGATTTGTACTGTCCTGTTGTAGAAAGTGTAATAAATGGTTGTCTACTCACCCTAGTTACAGACCGTCTTCTACCCCGATCCCGACCCATTTCAGGCCGAGGGGTTCTCTCCATTTTCTTCTTCTCCTTCCCTATATGTCCTTCTGTAACGATCTCTCTCTCTCTCACTGTGCCTCATGCTCTTCTTCGCTCCCTCGCTCTCCCTTCCTCTCTCTCCCTCTCAGTGTAGACATCTTAGTGCCATAATCCACTTCTAAGAGGATTCACAACGACCGAGGGATGGAGAGAGGCAGATAAACAGGGAGTTTATAATAAAATGATTGATAAAAGAAACAGAAGAAGAAGAAAAACAGCCTTTTTTTCAATCTACATCAATAACCATTTCTTTCATAATACAACTTGAGTACAAAACAACTTTACATCAAATGCTGTGGCAATATGTACTGCGTTGTATTTCATGGTTGTAAAGATTTTTTTGTTTTTGTTTAACCAAATATTGTGAATAACATGATTAACATGATAACAGGTCAAAGAGATTGTCAGGTTCAGAAAAAATAGGGGTAGCACTTTATAATAACTACACTATTAAGCATTAGTAAAGCATGAGTAAACACTTAATTCATCATTTATAAAGCATTGTTCCTACATTAACACTCATTAGTATTAGTATTTATAAAGGTGTTTTAATACTGCAATTAATGATTAATTCAGGTAGTTACTAGTAGTTAGAAAGAACGCCAGCCAGGTGATGTGACTGAGGCGATGCCCGTCGGTGGCACGAGTGTTGAGTATGTTTTATAGTTTGCTGGCACATACACATCATTGATTATGAGTATCTAGCTATCACCTGGATTTGTCTACTTACAACTGAGGTGGCGCGTGCTGTCTCAGGACCTCCAGTTAATGACGAGCTAGCAAACAAGTCACAGCTAGCTAGCTAGATACTCATAATCAATAATCAATAATATGTATGTGCCAGCAAACTATTAAAGATACTCAATATTCGTGCCACTGACGGGCATCACCCCCTATCACCATCATATTAATGTTCTTTATCTGTTTGTGTTGTGTCTATATCCCTTTTCTGTTGAGAATATAACTGGAACTTTTGTTAGCTTTGAGGCACTACTTATAAATGCGTTGTAAAGCATAGATAGTCCTCCCTTTAGATGGAGTCACACAAAATACGTAACTAATACTTAACTAACGAGTAGTAACTACCTGAATTAATCTTGAATTGCAGTATTAAAACACGTTTATAAAGCACATGTTAACTGTTAGTGCATCATCTATAAGTCCTTAATAATTGGTTTGCAATATTACTTAATTTACAAATGGGGAATCCATCATTTATAAAGTATGAAAAGCCAATCATGAAACGAATAATAGTCAAGCTTATTAATCAAGAAAAAAACATGTATAACTGTGTTTATGAATTGCATCATGATAACCTGGAAATGAGTTACTAATGAGTGTTCATGTTGGAACAATGCTTTATAAATTATGAATTAAGTGTTTACTCACGCTTTACTAATGCTAAATAGTGTGTAGTTATTCTAAAAAAAGGAATAAGGTAATAGCATAGCATTACATTTTAATTTAATACACATAAATTACATGCATCAGCAAAACGCCAGCACACAGCACGTATACAGTAAATAAGCATCATCTGCAGGCACAATAATCCTGCTCACAGCGAGTCGTAATGAAGTGAGTGGGAGCATGAGGGGTGCTGATCCTATTACAGGAGCCAAGCCGCTCTTTACATCTTTATACTCTTGACTATGGCTCAGTATTCATGGTCTTCTTGTTATAGGAAAAAAACGCCATGCTATTGAAAGCCCAATTATTTGTTGTTATGTAATTCTAATACAACCACGTTTCAATAGACTTTTATAAAATGCAAACATACATTTCCTAAAGTTCTCTGCACTGTGAATGCATATCAATTGACAACACTGCCTGAGGGAACGCTCTCATGCTTAAAGAGGCCTTGAACAGAACAATGTGTTAGCAGCCGTCTCCCTGCTACTTTTAAAGGGCTCACACATCATACAGAAGACATCGCTGTGTTTTACCAGGCCGATGCATTGCAAATTGAAATGTATGAATACAAATACAAAACCTAATTCCACATATAAGCTCATAGGAAAGTAAAACGTCCCTCATAAAACGGTTTTGCTGTTGTAGGTGTCTGCTTTATGCGTCTGAGAGGTACCATGTGTGAGGCCACAGGGTGGCACCACGTAACAACTTATTTCCTGCTCTCCATGATTACAGTGATAATGAGCTTCCCTGTTGAGGTGCACAAGAAAGACAATACAAACAACAAAAATTAACAGCATTACAAGACAACCAGGGCTGCTGCTGATTTATAACAGAAGAGCAGGCGGCTTAACGTAATGAATTGAGCAGAAAGATTGAATAAATGATGGGAAGTGGGATTTTAGTAACCTGGATGCAAAATAAAGGCTGGCATTTAGTGTGTGCACTGTACAGAAATGAAAAGTTGTTTTATTTTCAAGTGCTCGTAATCATTTGCATTCATGATCAAGTTTGAAGGAAGGGCAGAAAAGTAGTTGGCGTCCTTAAATTCTCTCTGAATTTCAGTTCAGTTATTTTACAATAATGATCCTTTTGAGCCCATTATACAGTCATCCATCATCAAGCTTTTCATCAATACGCTGATTTTCAGTGGTGATTAGAAATATGTTGTTACCTTACCACTTCTTAAACAGCCTTTTGAAATTACTTCATGTCAGTGACAACACAATGAAAAGAAAAGTATTTGCTCTAAAAAATAATTAATCTTGCTGAATTATTCATTATGTCAAAAAAGTGGCTTGTTCGAGCTAAAAGCTGAGGCTGAGTCATGTGACAGCTTGCCAGGATGCAGGACAGGTGCTGATGGCTTAAGAAGGTGCCGCGATGGGAAAATGGTGCTCACGTAAAGCACAATGAATGGAGTTGACGAGCAAAAAAAGTGCTTTTCATGCAGCTCTCTGCCTCTGAGTAACGACATAGAATTTTTTGTTGACAGGCTAACTGCCTGCGTCGTACCTAGAAACCGTTTGTGTGTAAGTAAGGCGGGAAATGTCCAAATCGCTGGGTGAAAGAACCGTTACTAAAGCAGCTGTTGCTCCACACTGTCACTGACCCTGCGGTGAAACTCTGGATTTCAATCTCAGAGGCTCAGCGCTTAATTGATTTAGACATTGATATAAATATATACGTTCGTGCGTGCGTGCGTGCGTGTGTGTGTGTGTGTGTGCGTGCGTGTGTGTGTGTGTGTGTGTTTGCAGTTGAGAGAGAAGATAATTATAATACAAAGCCAGGGAACTGTCTAAACTCACACACAACATGTTACTTGATCTGACACAGCTTGCTCTACATCTTCTGAGCTGAATGAGGAGTAACACATCTCTCTCCCCACGACGAACATCTAGAAATCCAAAGACTACAGTTACTGGAATATTAATCCTGTGGAAACAGAAAGACAAGCTTGTTCATGCTCTATACAGAATTGCTGTAATTTCTCAGTCACACATAGTCACATGGGAGACATTAAAAAGATAATTAAATGAGCGGAGAAATGTAATGAATGCAGATGCTTCCATACAGAGCACTTGATGGTTTGATTAGTACGAAAAATATGTGAATTACAATAAAGCTACGGCCTCCGCAATCACCAGATCTCAACCCTTTTGAATTGTTACTCACTCATCTAACACCAAATAAAAAGAGTATCCTTTCCATAGACGTGGATGTTCTCTGCCAGGGAGCTTTTAAATAAAGCTGTTATTGCCTTTTGTGGTGGCTCGACACCCTTATGTTTGGTTTCTCCTTCAATTTGTCACCCATCTCCATGTGTGCAGCCGGTTTAAATCTGTCTCCTCCAATTCATGGTTTATGTTGCTGAAACAAAATATGAATGTTTTTTAGCACAAGAGGGAACTCTCTCTTTTTAAACATTAAATGAACCATGCTTCTTCATGGCAGATACAGAAGTAAACTGCTTGTTCACTTTACACTAACATCTGTGAATAATGGCGTGAGCGGTGAGAGATGTCAGGCTGACATAAAATAAAAAGTAAATTAACATGAAAGAAACATAAGCACAGAGAGAAAATGTGTGTTTGCCTATTAGACCCTTGTGTGATTTAAAAGTACATAATGTAATAGATTCTCATTTACCCTCTGATCAGTGCCACACAAAAAAACTTTATATCTGCTTAATTATAAAGAAAACCAGATGAATGATTACAGATGGATTCCTGGTGTCCAAGAGACAGCCCTGTGACATGCACCCTTATTCCTTTCCAATAAAATAATTTTGCTAGAGCTCCTCTTAAACACAGATCATAACTCATGTCATCTATTTGTAATGCGAGGGCCTCAATCGATCGGTCAATATCAATCAGTATGCATCGCCTGTCTACACCATTCTCTGGACAGATATTTATCTGCAGCGTTCCACCGGCCAGTTACTCGTCATGATGCAATTGTTTCCATCAGATTTCAGTTTCCTTCAGTCTGCCTCATACTGTGCAAACACACACACACACACACACACACACACACACACACACACACACACACACACACACACACACACACACACACAAAAGCACAATAATCCATAGATGCCAAGGTCTATCTTAAAGCTTTCCAGCTATAGTACATTTGAAGAGACACCAGACTTAATCGGTTGTATTTATCACTACTCCCCTTGGTATCATGTATCAAGCGAACCTTATTACCCGAGTGCGCCACAGGGACACAATAGACTTGAACTAAAAGGCAGAAGAGGTGGCTCAGACAAACACGGACGGATAATGTCTTTGATGATAATAGCTTTCGATATCATCTTTTGAGACTGAAGGGGGTCACACATAGCAAACGGATGAGTCGGTCTGTAGTGGAGTCTTACAACTGGCTGCAGAGCTGCAAAGACAAGCATGTCTTCTATCCGACCTTTTGCTTCTACCACGCCTGTGTAGGAATGCCATTTCAATTTGACAGATACTAGAGGTCATTTAAGCATTACACGCGCATCGGTGACATCCTTTTTCAACACCGTATCCTCCTCCAATGCCTATCTAAATGATTTATAAGAGAGACCTGAGGCTTTACCTTCCTCTGCCACAAGAACTAATTACAGTCCACTTCAGAAACATCACCAGCCCTCATTTACCATGTCAGTGGCGTGTTGGCAGCTTCATCAAGCACACGGCTGCCTGTCTCAGGGCCTTGCCTGAGAGGAGATTTATTGCAGCGTGGAGGAGTATACTCATGTCCTTTAATTTATACAGGCTGCTCAATGCATCAAACGCATCGCTCGCAAGAATCAGTTCAGGTATCTGAAACAATGGTTCCTCGAATGGCTTTAAAATATCAAGATACATTTATTTAATTATTTTTATTCAAAATACATGATGGCAAACAGAAAACTAGGATGACTACATGACAAAAATATCAATCGCCAACTTATATTGTTGGTCACATGCTTAATGACCATGTCAACGATTCTTATCATTTTTGAGTTGACTGCTCATGTAGAGCTGTACTAATTCATTGCATGGTCATTTGGGGGCTGTGGAAACAAGCTGTAAAGACAACACTGACGGTATGTCAGTGTTGTTATGAAGTCGATATACAGAGCAACATTCATTTTGAGTCCTGACTTTAGCTCAGTGGTCCAATATTCACTCCAGCAGCTTTTTTTTGTATCTCCCACAAAATATCTTTATCTGCTAAATGCTGCTAAATGCTGCTAAATGCTGCTAAATGCTCCACTGTGTTCATCAGCTATCTTTGCTACGTGTCATCTATTTTTTATTTCCAGGGTTTTTAGCTGAAACCCAGGAAATTACGCTAATTGTATACATTTTCTGTAAATTCTATTTAATTCAACGTTTCACGGTTTTGTTCTCGAAAATGCACTGATATATTGCTGTCTGGAGCTCATCACAAACACATTTCATGACACATTACTCTGTATATGATTGTATGTGTGACCAATAAACATGATTTGATTTATTGAGAGCAGTGAGAATGAATTGAAACAGTAAAGTTGTAGGCTGGAAAACCAAAACAATGATTCGAAAGCTGCTCAATAAGGGAATTGCAAAGTTTGATAATAAGTCTTTGTGGGTTTGTCACTATGAGCATACGAAAAATATTCATTAGAGCAGCTACACAAATCATACATATAGCTAACTTTAATTTGACTGTTAAAAACTGCTTTTAAAGAGCTACAATCATAACTGTGTGTCAGCCAGACATCATGGGGTTAAAGCTGGTCTGTTGTGTTTTTCATCAAGCTGACAGATGTATCATAAGCCCAGCAGAGTTTCCTCTGGCTGCATCCCTCCTTGCCCTCATCTCTTTAGTTGTGCTGTTTGTGTCTCCAGGGGACACAGCTGCCTCGACCTCCGCTTCACGAGACAGAAACACGTACAGTAGTGCTCATCCTGAACCGGCAGACCACGGGTAGTGTGTGTGTGTGTGTGTGTGTGTGTGTGTGTGTGTGTGTGTGTGTGTGTGTGTGTGTGTGTGTGTGTGTGTGTGTGTAAAAAAACTTCAGTATCACTTGAATGGCACTTATTAGCACTTTGTAGTTTGGCTTTCTTGAATAAATTGTACTTTCTTGATTCTTGTTGTTCTGAGGTTTTATGGTGTAAGTCACTTTGGATAAAAGCGACTTACAGGAAAGGAGCCATGTGAGTGAGAAAAGAGAGGTTTGACAAACTGCCTAATAGCTGGACAAGCAAGGCTGGCTTCCTGCCGTCAACACATTCACACTACAAACACTCACCCGAACATCATTATTATCGAATACTTCTTTTCAACCCACAGAGTGATTAAGTAGAGAAAAACACTTTTGATATTCAGTGCAGACACAATCCCTCCATGAATGACTAGTGAATGGACAGAATTATAAGAAAGGGATATCAGTCCAAGTCAAACCACTCAACATATAACAGGAGGATCGAACACAATCCCTAGAGTAAGAGGCAAGCATTTAATCGGTTGTTATTCTTCGCATTAAAATCAACATTCTTTTGAAAAGCGCTCTTGAAATCTCTCTGAGAGAAGAAATAAATGAAAAAGGACTGATAGATAGTCCTATTTAATTTACCTCGTATGATATAAATAGATTTCCAAGAAGAAAATTATATCAATATACTGAAAAGGTGCTGTCTACTTTCAGAACAAAAGTTCCCTTTGATTCATTATTGTTACAAAGTGATTTATGGATGTTGAGATGTTTTCCCTATTACTTCTAAAACATACAAATAAGACGATAAAACCATTGTCCATATTGTCATCTTATCAATCTTATCAAAGGTAGTCGCCAAAACAGATTGTGCTCAGTGAAGACCAAAGCGTGGTTTCTAGAGATAATATAAATAACTCCCTCAGCTGTTTTTTTTATCTGTATTCTAGATGTTCATCATGATATTGTTGTGGTACAGCCTTGCAATTTGTTCTTACATTCACCAAAGCATAAACAAAGGAAGTGGCTGACACATAGTTTAGTTCAGCATATTGCATCTGTTGGAAAAAAACAGCCTCAATAAGTTGTTTTGTTCTTTCTTGGGAGTTCTCTGGAAGAAGTGTAAATCAAAAGCAACAGGAGAAGAAAGGCAATTTAACACATAGATAGAAAGCAGCAGATAACAGAAGCAAAAGAGTGTCGAGCATACTAACAGCTCTGTGAGTTTATGTCACTGTGCTTTCAGCCAAATGGTAACGTTAACAAACTAAAATGTTCACTGTGGCAATGTTGACCACAAATTTCGTAGCAATCTCACCTTTAATTGGTGAGATTTTTCACTGAAAAACACGAACGTTAACCTCATGATGGCGCTAGAGGAAAGGTCGAGTGATGCATCATCTGGGAACCATGAACGTCTGTGCCAATCCATCTATGTTGAGATAATAATGTAAACTTCAAATCTATGTTTTTTTTTAAATGGGTTTCGGTCAGATACCTGCCGTGGTTAACACCAGTTTAATAGATGTTAACCATATCTACGACATAAAATATGCCGGTCGATATTCCTCGCCTGAATTGTGAAGCTTACATGTATTAAAAGGGCGGTTGCTAACAAGCGGCTTGATGAGACCAAACGTCGTCACGCTGACTCGTCCACCTCCACAGCTTCGTTAATTATCATAATAATAATAATCCAAAATCCAATGGAAAAATCCCATTGGCTTTTTGTCAAGGGAACCAGTTCAATGCTAACTTCCGGAGTTGCCTCCAGAAGAAACGTCATCCCTGCAGCACTCTATTGTTGTTGAGATATTTCAATCAAAACAAGAAATGTCAATCTCATGGTGGCGTTGTAGGAAGAAAAAAAAGTTCATCCTCTGGGGACTTTAAATGTACAAAATATTGCAATCCATTCAGTCATTGAAATGTCAGTCTGGACCACAGTGGCGGACAGACCAGACTTGTGCCGCAAAAAAAAGACAACAAGCACCAACCAAACACATCTTGGTTTCCGGATTCTTAGAAATGTTTTCGTTTTTAACAGATGTTTTTTTTTCTTCTTAACTCGAATCTAAAAAGAGATGAAGACTACTAATTGAATGAGAAGACTGTTATTTTTGTCCCCACATAATGACTCATGTGTCCATATATGCCACATACCCTCTGGCCAGCTGGGGACACTCAACGATCTCACCACAAGACAATGACAACACACAACAACACACATGCATGTCTATGATCACAAAGACAGATAATATTATTGATTCGATAATTGTAAAGGTTAGGTTAGACTTCAGGCTCCTCAAGGTTTTAACTGCAGCTGTTTAACTGGTGAGTCACAAAACATTAGTGACCTGTTGTTGTAAATGTATGTTACGCAGTAGTGTCATGAGCTTTGAATTCAACGGAACTCAAAGTATTTTGCTTAGCATGAATATTTTTGAAGCCAAAACCAATTTTTTTTTCCAACCATCACACAGTAAAATGTGACATCCTTCCTGTATTCACAGCATGTGGGAACTGTGCAGCAGGGTGGAGTGCTGAATGAATGATGTATGAATGTGGAGCCTGTTTGTGTCCCTCCTCTCACCCTGCTGATAACGTAAGAAGGGATTTGTTTTTCTGTCAATTGCATTATCTATATGTCACTTTCACTGCTTCTCCTTATTGTTTAGAAGATATATGGCCGCCTCGTAAACCTGAATGAATGCATGACTTCAACCTGTAAGCCTTGCATTCATGAATATGTTCTAAACGGAAATGACACTGTTGTATTATACTTTACAGCTTTAAATAAAGATCACTGGGTACGTAGCAGCCTGTTTTCATTCCACGGGTGTAAAATACAGACGTTTTGTCACACCCCTCGGTGTCTGATATGGATGCACAAATTACCCTTTAGCGTCTGTATGTAAACCCATCCATGTCATTATTAGACGCTCAGAGAAAATGCTCTGGGAGTGAGTGTGATGACGTGGTACAAAAGACCCAACAAATCCTCTCAGAGATGGGAGGGGAGGCAGATGGGTCTAACAAATACAGGACTTTTAACTTATTTTTAAGTTATGTGACGGTGCTGAATGTCTTGTTTTTTCTCAATAAATCATGAGCCTATTTTGGGAATAAATATCAGCCATATGACTGTTGATACAAATGTGAAAATAACTCATGTGCTTTTAATCAATCCCCATAGTGTAAATAATTCACCATGATAGATTCAGTTGCGATCAAATTTTGCGGGACGATTGGAGCAGCATCTGGCGAGCCTGAGAGAGACTAAATAACAACAACATAACTGCCTGTTTAAAAAGAATATATTCATAAATCAGTACTCATAAAACTATCAGAGCGCTAAATATGTTTTGATTTATGAACGATTCTGCAGAGGGAGGCTTGTAGAAACAGTGTGTGTGGCTTACGTCTCTCTCTCTCTCACTCTCTCGCGCTTCCCTTCTGTCTGTGGATTGCTATTATATGTTACATATAGACATATTCTGTTATATTTACACCCACGAAAACGAGCTTGCTAAGTCTGTTTGTCTAGCTATCACCTCTGCTCCATTTCAGTACTTTGGACAGCGCCGCACCTAGCTTGGCCAATAATTTGTTTGAGCTATTATCTAAAGATACATAGAGCTTAAACAAAGGGGAGATCAATGAATAAAACTAAACACATAAAGGGGGTAATAGGCAAGACTTGACCAATCAGATTTGACTATGTAAATTGTTAGTTGGGGACAATAGCAGTTTGTGATATTAAAGTAATAAATCATAATCATTTCTAGACATTTATAAGCACAGGAAGATTTTCAAATGAAAACATAAATAGGTTCATAAACTTGGAAATATATATGTAGGATACTATTCAGTTTATGAAATAGGTATTTGTTGGTACATGTTTGTGGATTGGAAAATCGTCCTTGGATTGGAACAACAACAAAAAAAAATTTGAATCTGGTTTTCTTTTGTGGATTATGAATCATACATTTGTCACCAGTACTGAGTCAAACTTCTTGGTTATCTGTCTGCTCTTTTCATGTGCTGATCTCTCTCTCTCTGGTGTCACACTGACCTCACAGGAGCTTCTGTTCGGTTACTTGGGTGAAACCACTCTTTGTCTACTTCTTGTTATGTTCTTGAGCCAGGCAGAGCCGTGATCACGACTCACACAGATGAATCTAATGTAACCAAGTGTCAAACAATTATTTGCATCGCGAATGACAATTCTGAATCACACACTTCATCACATGGTGAATGTGCTTAATCACACTTCAGTGCTTTTCACACTGAATTAGAGCATCTGTATTAGCAGAAGTAGATTCTCTGCAGACTCCAAGCACGGCATTGTACATCCTGCTAATTAGCGTGACATTGAAGAAAGGTGAAAACCTCATATCTCCCACACTGAACTGGTTTGCCTACACAGACTCTAAAAGGAATCAGGACCTAATATGGATTTCCTTCTTATCCGTTCAGTGTCACAAACACAGGCAGAATGGAAGAGATGTATTGACACAATTAAGGTACATACTCTGTAGGCTTATATAGGCAGATACAAGTTCATATTAAGGGGAGAGAAGCTCAAAAGCAGAAACACAAGGCAAGACATGAGAGTTGAAGCTTTGGCGAACTGGCAGGGATGGAGGGGAAATAGGCTGGTTAAATACTGCAGGCTGATGAGGCAAAGTGGAAACAGGTGAGCAGGTGGAGCAGAGCAGATGAGGGAAGTGGGAACAAGTGTGTCGATTGGTGAGACAGCCACATGATGGAGAAAAGACAAAACATCTGGTGGATGGATGGAAAACGGCAATAAAGGGGTCTTCAGAGAATTTTTTTGAAAAAAGATCTCTGAGCATGCCACTGTTTTATAAAGTGAATTGCATAAAACCTTCATGTGACTTGTGCAACTCATTCAACTCATGTGCAACTTAAATACCAAATAAACAACTAATGTAACTGTGCTTGTGTTTTTCTATTGCAGCAATTCCATGACCTATGTCAATGGGATATTCATGGCCTTCTCTCTTTTGGCTGAAGGCTGTAACATCATATGATAAGCCGACCAATTCAGTGTAGTTCTGTTCAGTCTGTCATTATTGAAAAATAGCAAGCCAAGGCCCACACACAATGTGACCCAGTAAAAAAAATATACAATAAGATGACTATGTGCAAGCAACAAAAAAAGGGATTCATAATACACTCAGGCTGAAAAATGACAAACATTTCAGTTTGCACATGAACATATGCTGTGAGTTTATGAACACACATCCACAAATAACATTTTTGCCTGTCCTGCCAGTGACCTGGTAGCCGTGGCAACAACGCACGGTCATTTGTGGAGAGAAAAAAAGTGTCCTTCCTGTTCAGATGAAGGTGAAAAAGCAATTCAAGGAATGCAAAATACAGATGCGTTATTTGTATCAGGATTTGATGCATCGAAAACCAGGTTCTGCTGCTGCCCTTCATGACTGACTGAGAGATGAATGTCCATAATCCCTCAGACTGTACGTCAAACCATAGCTCCATCCTCCCACTCTAACCTTCTAATGTATAGGTCTCTCCGCCCACTCTGTGTGTGCTCAAAGTGGCATGCTTTCTTTTTCATTTGCCTTTGCATAATGATAGTGACAAGATGAACGTGTGTTGGTGTGAGTGTGTGCATGTGTTTGGCCGTTCAGCAGCCTGGCAATGTAATTACTATTTGTACTATTAAAAATGTTTCCACTGGGTATCCCCATTCCTAGCGGCAAGACACTTATTACTGTTACTGTGGGAATGAATCCTATAAATGACTCATCATTCCTTAAAAGAGCCAATGTGAAATGCAATCTTTGAAGCCAAATATGATTCTGAGAGCATCCTCAATGTAGTTATCATAATACATGTATTACCCGTACAACAAATAATCAGGGATTCAAATTAATAGGACACGATATGAAAGTGTTGTAAAAATGAAGGACAGGAGAGTGCCATGTACCTGAGTGGTTAGAGATCAAATCTGCCCTTGTTGCATGTCATAACTCTCTTTTTCTCTCCCCCACTTCTGCTCTAAAAAGGTGCTTTTATGATTTTATTGTGAAAGCCTGCCTGGCACCAATTGTAAGGTATAATTCGCTGTGGTCCACAGCCGGTGAAAGAGACTTCTCCTTGGTCGACAGCCATGCTCGCTGCTCGGTGAGGTGTCAAGGAGGTGTGCTATTTTTTCATTGTGCTATCATTTTAACACTTGTTGATGTGCAATAAACACAGAGTGCAGCTTTTTGTGTAGGGAATGTCATTCATTTTCCAGGTATTTGGTCAAAAACCTTATGATTTGACCTGATGTGGCACTAGATGAGTCAGAAGGATCACTAAAGTTATTACAGTTCAACCTGAGGGGGCCAGGAGTGTCCCTACCAAATTGAATTGCAATCAATCTAATATTTGTAATCCATTGTTGATACTTTTAAAACATATTGTCTGACATCTGTTTTGGTAGTCGTCACACACACACACACACACACATGAATGCTCAGCTGGGATCAGATGTAATTTCTTGCATAGCTGAAACACAGACTCCTCTGTTAATCCACAGCTAAAAAATTTTAACTGAATTGAGAGCAACGAGTTCCCTTGAATTCATGAATTTCTATTTGGAGATTAATTCTGTCAAACTCAAATTTCGCCCAACGGTTCCCACATGTCTGAAGCCAGAGCCCGGTTTACATGGAGCTAACAGGTCGTGTGCTGAGTCTACACAGTGTCCATTATGTGTCGGATCTCATTCATCGATGTTAACATCCTATCCTTTGGCTGAGAGCCGGGCTGGGTAAAAACTAAAGCCCTGTTCAGGGGGCTTATTGACCTTGAAGAACAAGTGACTCTTGGAATGGAAGCATTGAAAGGTGAGCAATGGATATAGTTTAAATCCAGCAAGAGAAATAGAAACATGACATGATGTGAAAAGGCACCCTTTCCTCTCTGAGCACAGTTACTAACTTAACCCTTGTTCCCTGTATAGAAGCGTCTACATTCATTATGTTTCTCCACTCATTTATGCACGTTATAGTCCCTAAATCGTTGATTCATGCGCAAACACACCTCTGTGTGGTTGTCGTGCTTGAAAAGTCATAAAAGTGGTGTTCATTGGGAAGATTATCTTGCTGAACAAAACACGTACCATACATTTGTGTTTGCCTTAAAGCTTATTTTCTGCCATAATCCAAAATCGAATAGAAAAGTCCAATTGGCTATTTGTCGAGGGGACCTGTGCCATATAACCTCCGAGGTTGGCCTACAGCCCTGCAGCACTCTATTGTCACTTTGTTATGCGGAACAATTTAACATTAAAGTAGGACAAATGTAACCTTTCTCAATAGCAGCAGTATCGGATGCATAGCCTGCGGTCAGAATGGGAGAGATCAAAGGTCACCGAGGAGACACAATTTGTGTTGTCAGTCTAAATATGTGCTCATTTCACTTTCCCCAGATTTGTTTTCAGACTGGGAGTCTCCCTCCATGCCACCGCTTAAAGGCAAGAGACAAAGATAACGAAAATTGCATTCTTGAATTAAATCAAGGATTATATTTCAGATAGATGAGGAGGGTAATTTAATTTCTCAAAATGCAGGGCTCATTCATGGTCACAAATACAGCAGCCTCCATTCAGGGCAAGTCTCTGCAGATTCAGACCTCCTGTCATGTGTTTGTGTGCATGATAGACGATTAGATAACAGATAAAAGAATTACAAGCATTCTCAATCTGATTTTAATGAAGGATTATTTTGTAATATCAAGATCTTTGTTTTTACTGTAAGTGTGAGATACTTTCTCTCGTCTACATTGCAGTGGCTGTAGGGCGAAAGAACATTGTGTGTATGGGGAATATTATGAAACACACAAAGTTGCATGTTTACGGTCTGCCTCTGCATATTTTGGTGTGCATGTATTCATGTTGTGATCCAAGATTCCTACACCCTCTTTTTAAAAAGATCAGATACATTTGATAGATTAAAAAAATAACAAATAAACACTGATAATGCCTTACAGCACACGCCTTTAACCCTTGTCGACAGTTTTTGGAGCTCTCCAACAAAAGCCTCAGATCAGAGACAAACTGCCGTTAGCTTGGTTCTTGCAAATCGGCATTTGAGTTCTGTGTGTAAAATAAATAAATCAGCCTTGACTTTTTGTTTCACATGGGGAACGGCGAGCAGTCTCCTGGCTGAAATGGCGACATTTGATGAACCCAACCGCCTCCCCTAGTTGGATTTGGGAAAAAATTATTACGGTTGGGCTTAAAATAAGTACGAAAAATAAATAAAACGTAAACAATATAACATAATATAAACACATAACTCAACAACACTTTGGGACATAACCTCCAGTCTCCTGGCTGAAAGTATTGTGTTTGTTTGACCCATCCACACTCCGGGAGCATTTCCTCTGATCTCGCTATATCTACGTCTTAACAATGAACCCGGATGGGTTTACACTGTAGACGAGATGCGTCTGAATTCACAAACACATTTATACAATGATGGCAGAGGCTGCCATGCGAAGTGCCCACCTGCCCATCAGTACCTCTACATTACATTTCATTTAGCTGACGCTTTTATCCAAAGTGTGTACAAACTCAGAACAAAAAGAAAATCAAGAAAGTACAATTTCTTTAAGAAAGCCAAACTACAAAGTGATATAAGTAAGTGTCATTTAAGTGCCACTAAAGTGCTACTTTCTTTATTCAAGTTATAGTAAGAAAAGATGTGTTTTTGGTACTACTCTAAATGCTCATACACATATACTGATACACTGGATATACATCTCATTTTCCCATTAGTTTACAAAGTAACTGCTCAACCTGCTAAATAAAAAATGATGACAAACTAATTAAAGCAGAATGCATTGAGGGAACTTGAATCAAATGACTGCTCTTGGTTGAAATAATAGTCTCATTTACCTGCGAGCCAGGAGTTCCCTTACTGCCCCTTGTTTTGTTTTTTTTCAATCATCATGCTCTTGTTCAGCTAATGGAGCTTGAGATATGTGTGTCTGGGGAGGAAACATTTGCAATTACAGTCAACACCATGTACTTTCCTGGAAATTGACTTGGCGAGGCCGCTACATTAGCTGCAGAGCTTTAAATATCATCTGAGTCTCGCTGGCTTGTCTAACACCTCATCACGCAACACTCGAGGCATGAAGAAGGAGCCCTTCTGAGAATTACAAGGTTCTTCTGGCCCTGAAATATCTGTTCCTGCAGCCATCTGGTCCTCACTGCTCCTCAGGTTGGCAGCTACACACTTACAAAGAACGAACAGCTCACAGCACTTATGTTTTTCACAGCAGTGGGAGGAGATGTACATCCTCGATGCAATGAAGCTCAAACATAAGTTCACAGCTATTACTCCATCAGCTGATTGGGGGCGTGTATGTTGAATGAACCAACCAGTCGGAGTTGGAGCAGTTCCATAAGCCAATCACAGCATTGTTGTCTAACTTTTAAATAGTTTCTCCTCAGGCCTGTCAGTTATCATTTCAGCTCAAACCGATGCGACCCTCCTCCACCCCAGGCTCCTCCAGTCAGCATTCAGTCCTGCTCTTCATTCCTCATCGGGTTACAGCAACTCCCTTCTTCAACACCACCACCAGTGTCTGGACTCCAGGGGAGTCCAATCGCCAAAGACTTTGCACTATTCTAATATATGCAATTGTAATACATTATTGTTAAACTCTGAAACAAGTCTCTCCTGATTGAAATGCTGTTCTTTGAACTACAGCAACGAGAAAGAAACTGTAGCTTTGGATGGGAGACTTGTCTGTCGGGGCGATTTTGCTCATCATTTCTGAAATGTTCTTTCTTTTGAGCAAAATGCTTCTCATCACAGAGAAGATCATACCAATTTGATTCACTCGATATTGAGTCTCTATATTTTGTGCACCACCAGGCACTTCTAAGTGTTCTTATCAAAATATGAAAAGCCTTTTGTGTCCTCACTGTATAAAAGCAATCACACTTCCACTAAACTTTCCTCTTCTGTATAAATAACATCAACACGTTTAACGGTGTGTGTGTGCGCGCGCGTATAAAAAAAAACTAAAAAAACTTCAGTAGCACTTAAATGGCGATTACTTCATATCCAAATTCAAATCCAAATAAACAAACCCTCATTTGCCTTGAGACGCTGCAAGCTGCAATTATTTCTTTCTTTCTGCTCTTATGAGAATCCTACTAACCACAACATGAAGTGCCCTTTAAGCAAGTTTAGCAAAAGAGCTCTTTTTATTTTGTAACAGGAGGGCACCAAGGACACCAGAGTTAGGGCAGCGCAGCAATCACAGGCAGAGTCAGTTCTGCAGGTTTCAAAAGGACTTTAATTAAACAAACATAAAACAACTCCAAAACGTAGCTCGGATCAGAGCTCTATCAGTGATCCACTGGACTACAGTCTTGTAGCCGGGCCGCTAGCCGACTTACCGGCTCAATCCTCCACCGTCACACAGAGGAGAAGTCTCTTCTCCTCTCGTCGCATGTCCTCCCGCTCTGTTCCCCTGCTTGGCTTTTGTAAGCCTCCCTGACGAGGGGGATCCGGATCAGGTGTGTCTCGTCCCACACCTGATCCCAATGCTCTCCTGACGAGTGGGTGGAGCCTTGTGGCTGGAATGTAGATTCCATCCACCACACCTCCCCTCAGAAATATACGGTTTTGGGACAACCAACATGTCCCTCCTCTGGCCTTCTGCCTCTTGAGTATAGTACAACAATTTATTTTTGATTGTAAAACACGGAAAGGTTAGCTTACCCAGCCCTGGAGCTAGTTTCCCCTCGATTTCCATGACATTGCTGCGCGCCGGCAGCAGGTTAGGGTCCTCCAGCTGGGCTGTTCCGAACTGGCCCTTCAACCTGGGCGGCAAGTCCTCCGCCCCACCATCTGTGCCTGATCCTGACGGGAAGGCAAAACCCAAGTGGTCCAGGGTCCCCTCTCCATTGGAACTTTGGTTACCCCTTGTTTCTTCAAGGGCTGCACACACCACTTTAGGCGTACCTTTTCCCTCACGGCTTTTCAGTTTAGACCCAGACTTGCTTCTTAGTGGACACTTTGGGTTGTCCTGCTGCAGCCGGTCATATAGGGGGCAATCCCGACCCACCAAGACTGGGACCGGGAGAGATGGAACCACCCCTACTGTCAGCTGACAGCTGCCCTTGACTGTCGTGAGTCTGATGACCCCGGTGGGATACTCTTTGGTGTCCCCATGTACGCAGGACACCGGTATCATGGCACTAGACCTGGCTGGTTCCAGGAGGTGGGGTTGGACGAGGGACACCCCACTGCCGGAGTCTACCAGGGCTACTGCATCCCTCCCATTTACTTTGACAGGTATCATACGGGCTGGCGAGGTTTCCTGCACCCAGCAGGAGGCGAGCACGTGACAAGGTCTTGTACCCGACGAGTCGGCCGTGGGCATCGGTTCATCCTTTCCTGGACAGTCCCAAGATATGTGGCCTGGCTCTCCACATTTAAAGCAGCTCCTTAGATCATGTGTTGGGGGTGGTCGCTGTCGTCTTGGACCCTCCAGTTCATGCATCCTCCTAGCCCTTGGTACCTCGTCCCTGGATTTCCGGCTCACCTCCGGCTCTGCTCGCCTGGGTCTTAGTAATTCGGCTGTAACCCTCTGGCTCTCCACCAGGCTAACCAGGTCATCTAGGTTGGCTGGGTTCTGCTGACTGGTCACTTTCTTGGCCTCATACGGTAGAGACCGGATGTATTTGTCCATCATGACCCTCTCCAAGACTTAGTTCCTTTGGGTCAGAGGTCAGCCAAGCTTTGGTTACCCGACCGAGGTCATACATTTGAGCCCTGGCTGGCAATTCTGGTTTAAACCTCCAGTCATGGAAAGTCTGGGCTCTTGCTGCTAAACTGTAGCCGTACCTCGCCAAGATTTCTTTCTTCAAGACCGGGTATACCTTGGACTGGTCTGGAGGGAGGTCGAGGTATGCCTGCTGGGCCGGACCGAGTAGGAAGGGCCCGACCAGATCGGCCCAGGAATCGTCCGGCCAGCCCTCCCTCTTAGCGGTGCGCTCGAAGGCTGTCAAGTAGGCCTCTACATCGTCGCTCTCTGTCATTTTGGGAATAAAACGACTAGGGTTAGGCTGCACGGTCTCCTCCCTTCGTGTTGGAGGGGTGGCCGCCAAACACTTCTGGACCTCTGCATGGAGAAGGGCGTTGTGCTGTCGTTGCTTGTGAATCATTGTCCGGTGCAGGGTCTGCTGTTCAGCAGAAATGCGCACCCACTCTCGCATTAGATCCTCCATTGTTTGACTGCTACGCCACCACTAGGGTCCTTGCCCGCATTCTCCACCAGTGTAACAGGAGGGCACCAAGGACACCAGAGTTAGGGCAGCGCAGCAATCACAGGCAGAGTCAGTTCTGCAGGTTTCAAAAGGACTTTAATTAAACAAACATAAAACAACTCCAAAACGTAGCTCGGATCAGAGCTCTATCAGTGATCCACTGGACTACAGTCTTGTAGCCGGGCCGCTAGCCGACTTACCGGCTCAATCCTCCACCGTCACACAGAGGAGAAGTCTCTCTTCTCCTCTCGTCGCATGTCCTCCCGCTCTGTTCCCCTGCTTGGCTTTTGTAAGCCTCCCTGACGAGGGGGATCCGGATCAGGTGTGTCTCGTCCCACACCTGATCCCAATGCTCTCCTGACGAGTGGGTGGAGCCTTGTGGCTGGAATGTAGATTCCATCCACCACACCTCCCCTCAGGCCCTTACAATTTATTTTTGATATGTATATGATTTTATTGAGACTGCGAGCGGAAAAAACACATAACATTCAATAAATGTGCAGGAAATAATCCACTTGAAAAGAATTATGAGTTTTGAGGGGAGAAATATAGACCGGGATATTAATTAATTAGAAATGTTAGGCAGCATAGTGCGAGCTAATGTTAGTCAAACGGGTATAAATTGTGTATTTGTTGGGGATTATTTTCTGAAGTTTTTAGTTTTTTAATCAAAATAAACATACAGTGCCCATGTTGATTGTATTGAATAGACATGTCAACGTGGGCAACCACTCATGTATGTATTTTGGTTAGTTTTTGGACTTCAATGGAGGTCTAAAGTATGTAACGAGATATATCAGGCCTTGCCTAAAGTATTTAGTAGCATTCATAAAATGTTGGCTTTGGTCTTTCCAAATAAGAGAAATGTACAATATCACCTGACTTACCCTTTAATTTCCATGATGAGACAGTGTCACTGTAACAACCGTTCAAAAGAGAGATAATTGCAGACTAATCTCATGTTGCCTCTTGCAGGTAGACAGAAGGCAATGGATTAACATCTAGGTGAGCCCGTATCCGTTCCTTGCCAGTGTAATTTCCACACAGATGTCATCTGCTTTCTGGCGAGATAGTAGAAAACACCTGGAGATGAACCACAAACACTGCTAAGCCGTTTCCCCCATTCCTATTCATTGTGTCTGTGAGCGACAGAGTGAGCTGTATTTGCTGTGACGTATGGCAGGAAGCACCGCAATCTCACACCCACTCTCTTCATCTGACCGATGTGGAGCACAATGAGTGTTTGAAGAGATATAAATGCCTGGCCGTGGCTGCAGCACAACGTAAAAGCAATGTAAAGCACTTTAATTTTACTAAAACAGGGGTGATGGACCAGAGTCAAATTATTAGGAGTTTTAATTTTTCACCCATTTCAAAAAAGTTGTTGTCATGCGACTCTCATTTTAATCAACATTAAGATGCAGAGATTGTGTTGGAGAAATAACATAATCACAGGCGTATGGGTGCAAACTGCACACACGCAAAGCCGCCTTCCAAGTATAATATGTGCCACTAAGACGAGTGCATTATCCAACAGATAATGAACCGTTGGCATGCTGTGGGTTGAAAGCTCCAAAAGGAAATGGGTAACTACAAAGTCACTGAATAAAAGGAGAAGGGGAGCTTTCTTATCAAAGCCCACCATATATTAATGCCTTTAGGCAAGAGCTTCTTATGCATGGAGCAAAACCTACATGCTACAGCACATTCGCATGTCTAAAAACATGAGTCTCTAGAGACATTTAGTATTTGTCTCTGCAGCAGCATCCTCTTTGTTAAAGATCAAAAGAAACCACAAAAGAAAGTGGTTTGTTGTTCAGTGATTGTGTCGGTAGGATAGGACGTGGTGGGAGTTAAATAAGAGAGACCAAATTACTTGTATGGATTATTTAGTTCAGCTCTCAGGCGTATATTGAGTAGTCTGTCATAGACTCTGACTCTGATTGTCAGCGGCATACGTTGTCAAGAGCTAAAGTGAGGGAGCTAAAAGCAATGTGAAGATTCCCTAGTGTAAAAGTATGTGTGTGTGTGTGTGTGTGTGTGTGTGTGTGTGTGTGTGTGTGTGTGTGTGTGTGTGTATGTGCGTGTGTGTGTGTGTGTGTGTGTGTATGTGCGTGTGTACACA
The DNA here is from genome assembly GCA_038501785.1 of Myoxocephalus aenaeus. Lineage (NCBI taxonomy): Eukaryota > Metazoa > Chordata > Actinopteri > Perciformes > Cottidae > Myoxocephalus > Myoxocephalus aenaeus. Next base: position 1,552,164 of record JBAMJR010000091.1, read on the forward strand.
GTATAAAGGCTCTAAAAGAGTGACAGACAGCAGGGGAGTATCAACACAATGTTTTCTGTTCCAAAGACACCTTTTTGATTAAGGAATCAATCCTCTGTCAGGAATGAAATACAAACCATTAAAGTAAGATGTCAGTCTGCCAGTGTTATGAATACTACCCATAACTTCATCACTCAGAATGCTATTATTTAAACCCCCCCCCTGTGTTGTTTGTCGCTGCTGCCGGCATTGTGTGGGTGTAGATGTGCGTGTGTGTGCGCGTGTGTGCGTGTGTGTGTGTGTGTGTGTGTGTGTGTGTGTGTGTGTGTGTGTGTGTGTGTGTGTGTGTGCGTCTTGCACTCTGCAAGCTTCCCTTTCAAACAAGCAAACCCCAAGGAAAAGTTCCATATTTCTTTCGTGACAAGAACATGTTCTTGGACCCTACAGAAGGAAGAAAAGGCTGAAAAGAGCAGATCGAGTTATTAGTGACAAAGGAAAAGCCTAAATTGTCTATTATCAACATGAATAGAGCAGCAAATGAATAATTTGGTAAGTATTAATAATAGTGCGCTGTTATCTATCTATCTATCTATCTATCTATCTGTCCATCCGTCTATCTATCTATCCGTGAAAAAAACTGAATTCTGTGACTAATTTGTAACTGTTGACAACTAATTCTCAACAAGCAGTATTCTTACAGCTTCAGCCACAGCACCTGCTGCTGTTCCCTAATGATTCAATCCCCCGAAGAGACCACCCAGGCGGGAAAAAAGTATACTACTAATCATAAGTATACTTAAAGTGTGCTATTTTGGAACAACTTATTTTGTACTAAATACATTTAAGTTGTACTTAAATACTATTTAAGTACAACTTGAAGTATATTAAGTGTATTTCTTTGTGCTAAATTGGAACAACTTAAAGTATACTTAGTACATTTTAAGTATATTACTTAGTGCCTGGTAAAATGCTATGTGTGTGTGTGTGTGTGTGTGTGTGTGTGTGTGTGTGTGTGTGTGTGTGTGTGTGTGTGTGTGTGTGTGTGCGCGCGTGTGATAACCAAGTAATACTACAGAGAGATCAAGAGAAAGACAGTGAAAATGCAAGATCCGATCTGCAGTACTTCAGAGGCCCAGTGAGAACATCAGCATGTCAGCTTGAATTACACTCTCAAGGATACATATGCATTCAGCACTCATAGCCCAGCTTATCTTCTCTCAGCAGCTTCCATAGTAAAGTGTGTGTATGATGTGTGTGTGTGTGTGTGTGTGTGTGTGTGTGTGTGTGTGTGTGTGTGTGTGTGTGTGTGTGTGTGTGTGTGTGTGTCAGCTTGGTCAGCAATACCCTTGTCAGCCCCCACATTAATCTTAATTTACCCCCCGTGGCCGAGGTGTACCGGTGAGATAGGTGACACTGACATCTCAGTGGGTGGTGAAGATCACGGGGACATCAAAGTGTGATGTAGCAAAAGGAGTGGAGAGAAAATCTGAGCTCCACTGCGGAAAAAGACCTCAAACCTGTTAGATAATAGAAAGTGTCCTTACAGGGTGATGATCTATTCCTAGTAGATAAATAAATACACCATCTGAGCAGTTAGTGTCTCTGGCCCTCGGTAGGTCGGCTTTTTAGCTCATTAGAGTCATTTTTTTATTTCCTTCATCGGCATGTCTAAACCCATTGATGGAGTCAGGGCAACTGGGACGTTCTCTGCCTGAATTGAGTTTGTTTAGTTCTTTATAGCCTCTTCACTGACATCCTTTCATTGTTAAAGGAAAAGATAAAATGTCTTATTTATGTGCTTTAATATAATTTCTCATTGCAGGTTCTCCACATCTATTTGTTTTATTGTAAAGGGTGTTCATAGTCAGCACATTTCGGGGGGAAAAACTACCCCTAGATGCAGTTATCATATCATGATGATGATGTACTAATGATGAAGAAGATGATGAAAATAAAGGCCACAACGTGAGTTATGCAAGTGAAAAAAAAGGCTGAATCACAACATGACCCTGAAAATGTTCTCTTCAAGCAGAGATCAGAGACTGTATATAGAAAGTGAGCGGAGTAATCGTGACTTTGCCCATTGGTTTGTGGACTGGCGTTTTGAATCCTCAAGTTTCGCGTGACACAAGGAAGCCCCGCCCTAAAGCATACCCTGCTTTTATTGTATATTTTATTCTAAATGTGAACAATAATTTACAAAATGAACATCATGCTGTATTTAGGAAGACTTGAAACTATAGTGATTGAGACCATAAACCCATGTTTACAATGTTTACTGAGGTAATATATCAAGTGAGAAGTTGGGTCATTTTCCCATTGACAATCAGACTTCTTTTTGCAACCAGAGGACCTGCCCTCTGCTGGGCAGTAGAGAGAATGCAACTTTAAATCACATCCTCATTGTCGTCACTTTTCAGAGTTTATTTTGTCTGAACACTGACTCCTGATGTATTCTGTTATTGAACTGAGAATCACTCTCTGCTAACATTGATCAGGATGTACATCCTGTAGCTCCAGACAAGTTCAATTGACTTCAAATATGACATGAAAATCTCCCTGTTACTGCATCTATACTATGATAGAGAAGTAATTGACAAAGCATTGGACCTTTAGCGCTGATGTGTGTTCGTCAGGAGGGGATAATGCAGCAATTTACCAACAAATTAATAGCCAAGTGAAATACTGTAAACCTTTTCCTTGATAGTTTATCATGTGCAAAAGGTGACCTTGACTGCCTGATGAATACCTATTCAAAACTGTTAAGTAATTATTATAGCAGCACAAAGGGCTGATTTTCCTCCTCTGCTTTCCAGGCTTTTGTACTTCAAATACCCGTAGGAGCCAGAGCAGGTTCACATTTTAATGGCCATGCATGCATGTGTTATTGCAGGTGCTCCATGTGAACACACATATCGCATGAGTTCATTTCGCTCAGTTGTTCACGATGATTGATTTCCTTAGGGCTCACACAAATAAGCAGGAGATGAAAGACTTGAAAGTCTGCTGTGAAACCACAATTATTCTTTTTGAGCTCTGTCATCTATTGAGAAGCAGCGAGTGGAACAATCACAGCTGACACTGAACGTGCAATGCATTGTTGAACACAGCTTAATGAGGGAGAAGCTTGAGACCAGCATCAGTGATATATACTATTTACACATGAGTGCTAACTGTGTCTCAAACTATGCTTCATCTGCTCTCAGCCCTGACCAGGATCACTGATCTTTGTGAAAAAAGAGTGAATCTTTGCCCCTTGAAACGAATGGCTTTATCATAGTTGTGGTCTCGCTCACCAGACTTAAATTCAGTAGGTTAGGTTGAGTTTATAGCCAAACCTTGTAACACTTATTCCGAGGAGATAACTAATCCGTATAAACTTTCTTTAAATCTTGCAAACAGCTACGTCTGCTTTTTTAATGATATTTGACAACACAAAGTCAAAATCTGTATGGGATTGTACATCACAGTCATATACAGTATGCCAGTATGTATTACAGATGATAGAGCAATCTAAAAGTAATACTTTTATTTTCACTAAAAGCCCCTGCTGCATGCTGAAAATACTGCTGATAATTCTCTGCAGGATAAGGAAACTGCAACCTCAGTAGAAAGGATTCAGGTAGATTCAGCAGATGCAACTCATTTGTACTAACATCTGAGTCTTTACAATGCAAGCTTGCAGGCAACGGTATAAAATATAAATATTGATCATATTAATCGTATTCAACTTTCAGCATTTCTGTTTGCTGATGTCGCAGAACTTTTTCAAGCAATATCACTGTTTGTGTGGCGTTGCATTTATAAACAAGTAAGGCGCTAGATTGAGAATAAAAGCATTTAGAGAATGTTCTCCAATTATCTAATCATCAAAGACAATACATACAAAATAGATTAAGTTAAAACCACAAAGCTTAGAACTAAAATCCTAATTAACAACAGATGTATATGTAAGAAAGATGCCTTTGTAAGCACCTTATGTGAGTTAGTCGGTAGTGACGTGAGTCTTGAGACTCATTTCCAGGCGTGCTAGTATGGACGGAAATCATTTTGCAAACAATGCTGAAACGCCTGTGTGGACGGGGATCGTTTTTGTTTTTAAATTCTGGTTTGAAACCAAAACGTATTAGTGTGGATGTAGCCTTAAAAATGGGTTCCTACCATCAATGCTGTCGTGTTTTACCAGCAGAACTACAACACTTCTGCAGTGTCCCCGCTATCAGTGTTTTGCTTCAGGGCTGTTGTGTAACTTTTGCACACATTCATCTGTTTGTGTTACTCTTAGCATCTAGATATCTGTTTTTAAACCATCTCAACATATACAGATGCTGCAAAGGCATACATATGAAATGTTCTCTGTTTAATCTTTTCCTGTAACTTCAGGGCCATGGTCCTTTTTCTGAAATTCCTGTTTCTTCATCTTCTTGCTCTTCTAATTATTTCCGAACTTTGGTGTAATTTGGACAAAACTATTGCATTTCTCATCAAGATCAAAGTAGGGAAAAATCAATTGAACAGTCCCTATTTCCATTAAAGAAGCTATTACAGCCTGAGTCGTATACGTTATATAATGAAACACAAGGCTTATCTCTAAATTGCCTGCCAGCTCATATTTGTTTGCTAACTGTTATCATCCTGTGTGATGACAATGGAGCGGAGTGTAATTTGCATACATAGTTATAGGTTAAATGACCTGAATTTCCATTGGCTTTGAAAGCGTCTTATTGCTGAATATGATGTCGCCTTGCAGAATTAAATTAGAGTTAACTCAACCTGACTGCTGAAAGGAATGAGGATATGAGCCTAAGTGAGGCTAAACTTTGTTAACCATTCAGAAGACACTGTTACATTGAAGTGTTCAACTTTATGTGTCTCAGGTGGAGTTTCATTTCGGTGTTTTTGGACAAAAAACAGTGTAATGAATGTATTGGTCTCCTTGTCATCTCATTAATAGTCTCCTCCTGAGATATAACCTCACGCTTCTGCTTCTCTTGTCATCATTTGCGGAGCGTTTCTCTCAAACAGGACATCGCCTGCAGCAGCAACATATGGCTTTTGTTACATGACAGTAATCTCATTATCGGTGACGTTGTTTTGTCAATGGATTCTATTACCATAGTAATGTCCCCTAATGCCACAGCAAAATGCCAGACACATCGTGTAGTAAGCCATTTTACAGTTCCCCTGTTACCTGTTTGACATAAGAGTCACAAGGGTCATACATCATGGACAAAAAGTCAGCGTCTGCTTTTAGTTTCACAAGGGACGTGAACGACGTCCACCTGGATGGAAGTCCTGTGTCTGTTTGACCCATCCACCTCCATGTGGTGTAGAATAGTCTGAACTCTATACACTAATAGGTCTAATAATGACGCGGTGAGGTTTCATTAGAGTTAGTTGCAAGTGCAGTGCGTTGGTATCAGCCGCTAAATGGGCATGGACCAAGCAGCAGGATTGCAAACAATAAAAATAATTGTTGCTATAAATATGTAACAGTAACACTTTATAATAACTACACACTATTTAGCATTAGTAAAGCATGAGTAAACACTTAATTCATAATTTATAAAGCATTGTTCCAACATGAACACTCATTAGTAACTCATTAGTATGCAATTAAACACAGTTATAAATGTTTCATTCTTGATTAATAAGCGTGACTATTATGCATTTCATGATTGGGTTTTCATACTTTATAAATGATGGATTCCCCATTTGTAAATTAAGTAATATACACGGCACCTCACTTGTAAGTAGACCAATCCAGGTGATAGCTAGAGCCAATCTAGGTGATAGCTCGTGGCACAGTGACGGGCATTGCCTCACATCACCTGGCCGGCGTTCTTTCAGGCGCCACGGTGGTGACGTTTACGCTCTAGGACCCGGTGTGTCTCACGGTGGTGACAGAAAGAACGCCGGCCAGGTGATGTGAGGCGATGCCCGTCAGTGGCACGAGTGGTTTCATAGTATGCTGGCACTTACATATTATTGATTATGAGTATCTAGCTATCACCTGGATTGGTCAACTTACAACTGAGGTGGCGCGTGCCTGCCTGTCTCAGGACCTCTAGTTAGTGACAAGCTCGCTAGCTGGCTAGTGAGCTCGTCACAGCTAGCAAGCTGTGACTAGGTACTCATAATCAATAATGTGTAAGTGCCAGCAAACTATGAAACCACTCGTGCCACTGACGGCCATCGCCCCCATCACCATCATATGGATGTTCTTTATCACTTTGTGTTGTGTCTATTTCCCTTTTCTGTTGAGAAGATAACTGAGACTTTTGTTAGCTTTGAGGTACTGCCTTTCAATGTCATTTATTAATGCGTTGTAAAGCATAGATAGTCCTCCCTTTAGATGGGGTCACGCAAAATACGTAACTAATACTTAACTAACGACTAGTAAGTACCTGAATTAATAATAAATTGCAGTATTAAAACACGTTTATAAAGCACATGTTAACCATTAGTGCATCATCTATAAATCCTTAATAATTGGTTTGCAATATATTTCGCTTAATTTACAAATGGGGAATCCATTATTTTTAAAGTATGAAAACCAATCATGAAACGCATAACAGTCAAGCTTATTAATCAAGAATAAAACATTTATAACTGTGTTTATGAATTGAATACTAATGAGTTACTAATGAGTGTTCATGTTGGAACAATGCTTTATAAATGATGAATTAAGTGTTTACTCATGCTTTACTAATGCTAAAAAGCGTGTAGTTATTATAAAGTGCTATCTGTATCTATAGCATCCATTTGCTACAATTACAGCAGAACTGTAACCATACCAATGTAAGGAAAGCTGACACTCAAAGCATTCATTCATTCAAGGTTCTTAGGTTAACATTAAAGTTCATATTACACAAATGAATATCTACTTGACTTCTTGAGCACAGTGACATGACTGGATGTGACAGAGGCTGGAACGGGAGGTTCAACAACAATGTGTTGCGCATCAGAGCCCTTTGTGTCAATAATGTGTGTCTATAGAAAGAATAAAGAGAACAAGTAAAGACTTGAATTGATCACAGAAATGATTTAGCATTGTCATGTAACTATTGCAAATCAAATAGCCCCAAACCTTATTATATCTGAAGGAGGAAAGAGGAAGCTCCACCTCTTGAGTGATGGAGGCGTCTGAGAGAGCCAGTAACGCCCCACTATCAAAATGAATCTCCCATTCGTTGAGCATGCTTGTGCAGATTGGACTCATCGCCGAGTCAGAGGCCAGACTAGGAAAAGAGTGAGAGAAAATAGGAAAGGATAAAGTAGAAAGCAATTATTGCTGGTGATTTATGACGGAACAAGCAGTTTCGTGAAACCTTGAAATTTGTGTTTTATGGATTTCTCACTGTCATACTGCAGACTACAATGCAGTGCTTCTTTCTTTTGCAGAAGAGGCATTCTTTCCAACTCAGCTACTGGAATACTGAAATGTCAGCAAAAGTGGGGATTATGGGTTGTTCTTACCATTATCTCTCATTGTACAGTAGATAAAGATTTTTGTATAGCTTTATTGACACACCTTTCAGTGTGTGTGTGTATCATGTGTGTATGTATCAGAGCATTAAATTGCACAGCTGTGCAAGTATCTCAATTCAATTAGCAGTAGGAGCTCATGCAAATCAATCGTGTGGACACATCTGTGCACACGCACGCCCTTCCTTTTAAACACACACACACTTTCACAAGGACAGAAAAGGGCTGAGGCTCATCCGATAATCAAATCACTGGAAACCCCTGTCAGCCTTGGTTTAGTAAATTCATGTATTGTTCACAACTGCATGCCATAATGAATAATTACTTACATCAGGGACATAAAGCATACAGACTCCTGCACTAATTCAGATAAATTTCATTACCGCACTGACTTCATGTGCAACCTGAAGTCTGCTTCTACTTACTGAGAAGATGGCTGTTGCCTGGCTGTGAGATGTGTACTTGTGACTGGAATGCCACCAGTTTAAATGACTGGGCAAAACAAGGAAAAAGCTTTTAGCTTCTCTCCCTTAAACAGGATGAAAAAGCCCTTGGGACGGACATGAAAACAAGGGTAGTTGTAGGTAACCTCCAGACTAAAAGCAAGGTTCTGTTGAGTCAAATTGATGAAATTCAAAGGTATTTTTAGCTTCATGAAGGAAGAGAACACTCTCTCTTCTTAGCAGCATCTGTGTGCTCTTGCATTAAGGTGCATTGGCCAACTTACTGACACAATAACTGGGTTTGGAAGAGTGAATTAAATGTCTTGGGTGAGTTACTACCTCTTGCTAACATGCAAAAGAGTTGTGGTGTCCCATGAAACAGATGTGACGATTGCATTTACAGTTTAGAGAAGGTGAAGGCTGAAAATGGACCAAAGCGATTGAGAGACCCTGTAAACCTTAATGGCTGCTCAGAGGAGCAGGGGGCAGGCAGCTTCTTGGATGATGCTAGAAAGAGTCTTTCATAATGTATGACCATACTGTAGCTACAGATGTGAGATATTTTCATGCTGAGCTACAGCTATTCTTGCACTGTGAAGAAGATAGTAGCACCTTCGATTTTTGTTCATCCCTTGTTGTGTGACATGTTGCAGCATGGGAAGCCTCTGAAGAGCTTCCTCTCTCTGTTCCCACACTGCACAGTGCAGCACAGTGCACCCAGAGTGTCGGACTGGTGAATACCTCCTCTAACCGGTACAATCCCAGCCTCTGCGTCCTCCCATTAAAGCGCCTCACAGCGCAACAATGTCTCCAAACACCCGCACGGATTTCATGGAAGCGATTTGTTGCCCTCGTTCCTTTTACGCTCCGTCCTAGCGCTTCTTCTGCTGGGTACGCGATGTCCTGGGTGAATTTTCTGCGGAGATTGTAAAGTGGATGGAAGAGAAGCCATGTGGAGAGCGGCCACGTCCCTTGGTGGGAGCACCGGAGGCGAAAAGCGACAATAACCGGGAGATCATCATTTGCGCTTTCGTGGAGAAAAAAAGATCCGTCGATGAGGAAACATCGAGAGACGAGATGGTAGAGAAGTAAGTGGGAAGATTACACATATTCCTCATGACTGTGCACCTTCTGAGAGTGATGATAAAGGCTAAGGAACAATGCATGTTGATGTGTGTTGTTTAATTGTTAGTTTCTAGTGTAGTTATTAAGCGAATTAGATCATTTATTTCTGCCTCACATTGACGTTTCTATGATCTCTTTATGATACTTTAACTGTTGGTTTATTATACATGTACAATATTTATGCATGTGCAAACATATTTAAAACCACACGGATGAAGAAAATGCCCATGCAGTTATGTAAAACTAATATAGTAAAAAGAAGAAAAAATGCTTTATTTAGGCTTTCAGCTTAGTTTAGTGAATGATCGTCTCCATAAGTTGTTTACTGTAAAATACTGGCTATTAGGACTTCATGGGGTGGTTATGTAATTGCATCTAGTTCAGCAAGCTGTTGGGGGAAACGGGATTGTGACAAAGAGTGTTTAATTTTTAATGAGCTTCCATTCAGTTGTTGTGCTCATTGCATTTGGGACCCAAAAGCAATGACAAACACAATGTTCTTTCCTGCAGGGAGACATAACCTGCTCCACTGTCGTAAGATTGTCCAATTAGAAGTAGAGGTTATCGATCATATATTTATTTTTATCACACTGAAAGTACACTCTATGGATACTCTTTTATTAAGAAGCCTTAATAATTTGAATCCAGGATCCCCCTCATAGATTTGGCTCAGAAGAGGAAGCTAAGTTATGGAAAGTCATGCATTTAAGTGTAAATGTTGCTGCTGGAGAATTACAAGTGATACGCAGAACGTGCATTGAATGAAAAGTGTTGCACCTGCTGCAGCTAATAACTGCAAGCTAAAGTTCAGTTGTCTTTTAGATTGGTGGAAATGATAAAGGTTATTAAAAATAATATTTTACAAATACGTGTCCTGGAACACTTTGTATGAGTTTAATATCTATGACTTATTGACAGTATGTATTGCAATAACCGTCAATGATAGTTTAAAGTAAGTACAGCGCTCAATTTTCTCCAAATGGTTATTGCCTCATCATTTATTTGCATTGATTGTTTTATATAGAACTGAAACAATAAGCGGTTTAGTCAGGTGACTAAAAGCGTATTTAAATAACATAACATGTTGATAATCAATTCAGTGTCTAAGACCTTTTTAAGGTTAAATGTCGAACTTTATCTAGTTCCAACATCTTCGATATGACGATTTGCTGCTTTCTTTTCTTTGCTAACACATTTCACATTTATATCCGCCAAACGATTAATCAATTAATTCATTGAGGATGAAAATGATTGTTTGTTGCAGCCATACACTTGCATTGTATGAACCAGATGGTACATATTGTAACCTGTGTATGTCTTTAGCTAACAGATAGATAGGCAGATAGATAGAAAAACAGAGTAGCCCACGGGGAGCCTCTTGTAATGGAAAGAAATTGATCCACATTCATCACTTCCATCCTCACAGTGGCCGCACCTGACCTTCTTGACCCGAAGTCTGCCGCCCACAACTCCAAACCTCGTCTGTCATTCTCGGTCAATTCAGTGCTGCTGAACACTCCAGAGGACGAGTGTGACACCCGGACTATGGTCATGAGGTGGAAAACTGTGTCAGCCATCTTCTTCTTGGTGGTGGTCTACCTCATTATTGGGGCGACGGTGTTCAGGGAGCTGGAGCAGCCCGAGGAAAGCTCCCAGAAGCTCGCAATTCTGGCCCAAAAACTGGAATTCTTGGCCATGCACGCCTGCGTGAACTCCTCTGAGCTGGAGGACTTGGTGAAGGTAGGTGGAAGCAATCTATTAATATTGGCAATATTTTCTCTTCTGCAGGACCTGGTCATGACCGACAAAATATATTACAATTATTTATCAGAATTATTTATTTTTATATATCTAATTATTCAATGGTTATTACTGTATTTGGCAGCTTTACGCTGTTTGCTTGAGAATTATTGAATTATGGACACAATCATTTTGAATAAACACCGCCTTCACCTGAGGATATTTACGAGAGGAATGGACTCTTTGAATGGAAGAGAGATCACTGTTGATTTAACCGTTCAGCACGACCGTGATCCTTCCCTAACCTGTGCAAGCGTTTCAACTTTTGTCACCATGGGAGAAGTTTTTCTTTCTGCCAGACATCTCCTTCGGTTGAGGCAACAAACCTACTTAGTAGGAAACAGTCATGTTTGGGGTTAAAATAACCGCTTTTTGGCAGAAAGCCCTGAAGATAAACTTCTTCTGTGGCCTTAAGTAGCAATTTTAAGCCAAACCGTGATGTTTCCCTGAAGCTTACGCAGTTGTGTTTGTGCCTCAAGCGAACCAAACCATAACCAGTGTGACATCATACAATTGATTTGCTTTCAACAGAGATTTGTTTTGTTTTTGAAGGCACAGAAAAATGATCAGATGCTATTCTAAAGGTCAGTTACAGACAACACATTTTGACGTTTACCAATAGGAAGATGTGTTTATTCCTAAGTTTTACTGCAGAAGATCTATACTTACGTTTCCCTCCAAAAATGTTTTTAAATAAAGAGAAAACCTTGAGTTTAAGACCATATTTAGGGTTGTCATTGTTTGAGTGTGTGCATTTGAATCAACCCATGAGAACAGGAGGACCACTTCCTTGAAAACATTTCCTTTTAGGACTAAATATACACCATGATATTACTGTTGTAAACATTGGAAGGGATTTTAATTAATAAGCAAGTCTGTGTGTGTGATTTTGTCACGTTGACTTTCAAGACGTTTTTCTCAGTGTAGTTTCTGACATGCATGAGAAAAGCCATCACTGTAACATGTAATGACATATTCCTTCTGGTAATTATGAAAAAGCTTTCCAGGTATAACGAGATGCTATGTGAATATGTTTTCCTCTCTGTTGCATCTCTGGGCTCCAGTATGAACGACACACTTGACAGCAGGACAAATGTAGTTCATGCATATTCACCGTTATCCGGAAAGAAATGTGTTGTTTCTAAATTATGTATTAATATTTACATCTTCTGGGTTTGCTTTGTTTCAGCAGTTCTTGTCCACTGAGTTGGCATTCAGTGACATTACAATTGTAGCTTTCCGTATTAAATCGGACTAAAGCTGGATTTATTATTGAATAATGTTTACTACCTACTACTGTAAATTACACTATTTTCGGTTAAGAAGAGCTTGTAACAGATGGCGTTAATTTAAATTCAAGATGCTGAATTAATTTTCAAAGATGTTGATGATGCCCTCTGTCCTGAGATCTTCATCTTTCTGTTTGACTGTTAGATAATTATCTTTTTATGTTATGTTAACTTAAACATACACGTACAGTGATCCAAAGAGGAAGTAGATTCTTAAAACAGCAAATGATACTTCAAATAAAAGTAAGCACTATCTGCTTAGTGCTGATTAGCAAGCGTTAGCATGCTAAAATGACAAACTAAGCTGGTGAACATGGAAAACATTAGCCCTGTTGAGCACCAGCATGTTAGCGCTGTCATATTCAATCAGATTTCTTTTAAAGGTCAAGTGTGTATGCGGCATCTCAAGGTGAGGTTGCAGACTGCAACCAACTAAAACGCCTTTCTATTGTAGAAACATGTGTACATAGTTATAAAGGACTCAATATGCGGTAACGATTGTTTTCAGGTGATTATACTGTACGCTAAGGAAAACATACTTTATTATTATATTTAATGTGTGCCGCATCCCCCTAAATACTACTGGACCTTCAAAAAAACTGATGAACAATAGTGTATGCCCTTTAGTTTTAGCCTTGGGCTATAACTTACCTTTGCTAACAACCGTGTCTCCTTTACTCTATGACCCCTTTCTGGCGTTCAAAATCCCTCTAGGGCTTCTGTCTCTGAAAAGCCAAAATTCAATTGAGGGTAAACTGTCCTCTGTCCCCAAAAATGTCGTTTCAGCCTATTGAGTTTGTTTTTAGGCAAAGTATGACTCCCTTTGTCACTGGCCTTTCCACTGAATCAGTCTGTGCTCAGTGCAGATTAAAAATAACCAAATTACTTCGTCCTGGACCTCAGAAACAAACTACAAAATGAACTGAATTCATTATTGGCTGGGTCCTGTAGGAAGCATTTAAGATCACTTTAATATTGTCCTAATGCTATAAGGCTAATTATGTGCTAGTTGTTACAGTATATACATAACACAGTCTTACTATCTGTGCTTTTAATAGACAACCGTTCAACAACTCTTCCTCTTCTGATTATTAATAGATAAAAGCAGGTGTCTCCCACTCATTTTACTGAATTATGTACACACACACACACACACACACACACACACACACACACACACACACACACACACACACACCTTTGTAGGCTCCCCCTGATCAAAAGCCAGTCAGAAGAGAATTGAGAGATGTGCTCTCAGAGGGAGTAATTAAAAAAGTGAGTGATGTCAAAAAGCTCAGACGATTCAATCTCTCCTGGCTGTTTGGCTCAGGTGGGAGACAGCCAGTGTGGTACTCACATTATCCGGCCTTATCATTTCCCATGACCATTTGGTTTGCCAAGACAGTGAATTAATGTGGCCGCTTTAGCTGGGAAACAAAGGGGCTGCCTGAGCCAAGCCAATCTGATTGTTTGATTTGTTAAATTATGTTTTTAGAAGCACAGTGGACGTATCTTTGAACGATCTCTTTGGTTGAATTTAGAAATGACATAGAGATAGAAGAGATAAAAAAAAAAAAAAACACTGTTTCCCCTTTGTCCATTATGTTGTTTATTTTGTCCGTGAATACATTGGTGAATACATGAGTTGAACACAATTTGTCTTTTGGTTTTTCTCCCTCTGCATGGATGTTTTTCCTCAAAGGTTAGTCGCTACTTTGAAATGTTTCCACACAAGCGCAATTAAAAAATGCATCCATTGTTTTTTGTATTTTTTTTGTTTAGTTTGGGGTTTCGTTCCCACTAAGGAGCAAAGAAACAAACTGGGAACACAATTTTCAGATATTACAGGAGCCTATTGCTTTATACAGTTGAACCAACTCCAGAGGGAAATATCAGGCTCTTTATGGGCGGCTGTAGCTCAGGGGGATGAGTGGTCGTCCCGCAACCACAAGGTAGCTCACATGTCGAAGTGTCCCTGAGCAAGACACTGAACCCTAAAATTGCTCCCCGGGCGCCGCTCAGGGCAGCCCACTGCTCCCTAAGATATTAAGGATGGGTTAAATGCAGAGGACAAATTTCATGTATGTATGTACTATGACAATAAAAAACGATTTTCATTTTTTTTTTTCATTTTCAAAAACCAAAACCATGAGTTGAAATGCTCTGATGGGACCTGCAGAGTCAGATGATTATTCTCTGTGAGTTCCTCCCAACAAGTTACCTTTTATATGGAGGTGGAATTAAGCTTCACCCAGCTGTACATAAGTAAACATATACAGGTGTGGTTCAGACACATTTGTTTGAGTTTCTTCTTTACTTGGATGTATAGCAAACATATTCACGAGGAAGCTGTGTCATGTTAAGAAAAACAAACCGTATAGAAAATGAAAGAAAATCTCATATAACTATAGCCCACCAAGAGAAATTGAAAACAAATATCCCCTTGCATGGCAAACAACATCCTTCAAATATCTGGGCATCGATATTACAAAAGATCTTACAAAACTTGCAGAATATAACTATGATCCACTAATAAGAAAAATTAAGGAAGACATAGCAAGATGGAACTTAACTCCTTTCCTAAGTTTCACTGCGAGGATTGAATCCATTAAAATGAATATACTGCCCAGACTACTCTATCTATTTCAAACTCTGCCTACAGAGATTAAGCAAAAACAATTTCATGAATGGGACAAGACGTTATCTAGATATATTTGGACAGGTAAAAGACCCAGGGTCCGTCTCAAAACCTTACAACTACCTAAAGAAAAGGGAGGATGGGGCCTACTGTCTCTTAGGGATTATTATTTGGCGGCACAGATGAGAGCTGTAATATGCTGGTGCAACCCATCGTATAAGGCTCAATGGAAAAACATTGAAGAGAAAATAACCTCCACCCCCATACAGGCAATCCTAGCTGATCGCAACCTACAAAGTCACATAAATACTACTGATAACCCATGGTTGAAATGGACTCTTGAAGTATGGAAAACCATTATAAGAGAACACAAATTAGAGGGCGATATTGTAACACTGAAATGGTGTGCGTATGATTCCGACTTCACACCGAATAAATTAGATACTAGATTTAGGGATTGGACAGCTACATGAATAACAGCCATATGCAAAATTATGATAGGAGGCACACTGCTAAGTTTTGAAGCTCTTAAAGAGAAACATTCACTAGAAAAACAGGACTTCTATCGATACTTGCAGATGCGACACTTCGTGAATACGAAGATGAAAAATACGACAAATAGTACATATCTGATAGAACTGTTTAAAAAAGCAATAACTCAGATATAGGCAGTACAATCATCTCATGTATATATAAATGTCTGATGGATTTTAAAACCCATTCAACCTCTTATATTAAAACAAAATGGGAGAAGGAGGGAGGAATAACTATATCCGAGGAAGAATGGACAGTAATATGGGAAGTTCAATGGAAGTGTACCAGATCACAGACATGGAGAGAGTTTGGGTGGAAAAATGTGATACGGTATTTTATTACACCCTCCCAGAAACGGCACTACGATAGTAACCCTCCCGTTTGCTGGAGAGGATGTGGGAATCAAAATGCAAATCATTACCATATTTCCTGGGATTGCCCTGCTATCACAGACTATTGGAGAGGGATACACACCGCCCTACAGAACATGTTTGAAGGAGAGATACCTCTGGAAATTAAGACCATGTATCTGGGATATTTACCTGACACATTGTCAAAAAGAGACAAGTATTTAATAAATGTACTGCTTGTGGCCGGTAAAAAGACTCTCACCAGGAAATGGTTATCACAAGAGAGTCCGACTCTGAATACATGGATGGACATTACAATGGACATTTACAACATGGAGAAGATAACCGCATCTGTCAACCACAAACTGGAACAATTTTTGGGATATTGGAAAAAAGTGGGTTGCATACGTGGCACCCTATAGACCTGATTTTGTTTTCATGGATCAATGAATAAGAATGAAAACGCTCCCTAGTTATACATTGTGTTTTCTTTTTGTTTCTTTGTTTCATTTTGTTTCTTTTTGTTTTCTTTTTGTTGTTTGTTCTGTTTTTTCACCCCTTGTATACGTACATGGCTAGTATGAGCATCATCAGGGAGGGCAATTGTCTGAAGAGCATTTGTAGATGTCTGATTGATGCCTAATACCAATAAAAAAAATAATGACAAAAAAAAAAGAAAATAAAAGAAAATCAATCTCACTGCAGTGGCATAGTAAACAAACCTATATCTATGTTTTGTTGAGACCAACAGTCACACAAAGACTTTACCTGTATCAACACAGACGCATAATTCATGTTTGGGCTACACGTAGTCCTTTGATCTGTTTTTAAAATAAAATATTTGTTTCACTTCCCCCAATTGGTATTCATCCATACAGATAGTTTTAGTTTTCTTTGTTGAGTTTGATTACAAATACTCTCCACCAAAGAAATAATCCAGATGAAAACTATTGGCAGCGAGATATTTCGATTTTTTTTAAGCACCACAAACTACTGTAAATGTGCTTTCATCTATATTTTATTGATGTGAAAGATATTTCAAAAACCAGATGAATAAAACTCAAAGATACATGTTAGTTTAAACTCTCACCACGCAATAATGTTGATGACAAATCTGCAAAACTTCTGACATTTTACAATATTTGTGCATGGTGTGGTCAAGGTTCAAGAAAGATTGTAGCTTTAGTTCATAAAAAGACAAAGGATCGTTTCAGGTCTGTGACTGGATTGAAACCACACACTCTTACTTCCTATCACGCAATTGATAGGGAACACTATTTTCTTCATCGGCACCTAACAAGTACAAAATCATCCAATATGAATCTGCTCTTTTGTAATTTAAGTGAACCAACCCTTTAAGCTGTGTTTGTCAACTTCAGCCCATCTCTCAACCCTCCAGTGTTAACTCTTGTGTCGTTACGTTAGTGCCTGTTGTTCCCTCACTCTGCTATCCATTATTTATTCATTTCAGCTCTTACACGCTCTGTCTTTACTGCCTTACTACACTCGTAGGCCAATGAAAGCTCTCTCAGTTTCACTAAGGAAGATGAATCGCATCACCCTGACAATGCAGTGACCCTAAACTGTGTGCAGGAATAGCTGACTGTGCTGCTTCAGTAGGACTGTGAGCTGCACATGATTATTGTAGCATTACTGCTCTGTTCCTGAAGGATTATTGATGTGAAATACAAATAATGGAGATCATCAAAAAGAGCTACTCCCTCCCTGGTACAAGTCCTACATTTATTAAAGTTGCCATGTGCCACACACTAATTATTAAATCATCTTTATTGCTATTGATTGCCAAAAATCCCACTTATACACATGTAATAAAAGCTTTAGTCCATAAAGTGTTCTTCTGTGATTTATTAGCATTGGCTCTGTGGCAGTGGCTGTTATTCCCAGAAGGTCTCAAAGCTTTTCTCTGACATTTTTCTTAGTAATTATTCTGTATCTTGAGAAATATTTTGTCTCACTGCAGTGAACTGATTCTGTTTTTAAAGCCTAGTGAGATAAGTTTGATCCAGCCTTCGGAGGTAAGCCTCTTTTATAGTCATAAGAGTTATACTTTCCATTCTAGCACAACAGATATGCAGTTTGAAATAATAATGGGGGGGCAGTCCTATTTAAAGTGTAAGTTTAAATTGGTCCTTGATTTCAGTTCACTGCAGATAAGCAGGATTTAATTAGTGATGACAACTGTTGCCGACAGATTTCATCAGCTGTAGCTAGCTAGCTAATGAAGCTAAACATCTCTGGCATACTTAAGGATTCCAGCTGACCCTTAAAAAAGGGGTCTTGAATATGATTGACGGCAACATACAAGGTTATTGTTATTTATAGTCATTGGACAATAGGGTTGTGCAACAACATGCATTTTGTATGCCTATTTTGCACCATAAGAAAAACAAAAACAAATATATATATATATATATATATATATTGAAGGTTGTAAAACAGCTGTCTGCTGCTCTGAAGTCTGGTGATGCAGCAGCTGATACTTCTGTGTCTTTTGCCAGGCGGCAGCAGGTTGAACAGGCTGTGGCTGGGTTGGCTATCATCTTTTAAAAGCCTTTGGGCTGTTTGCAGGCACCTCTTGTCACCAATATCACTGCTGCACGGTTGATGGGTATGACGTTCTGAGCAGAGACTGATAAATGGCTGAATGTCCCAGACAAAAGCCATGTTTTCACTATTAATATTACAAGAGAGCAGGCTTGTAAGCAGAGATTTTTGACAAATGGTACGCTTGGGTAATGTTTAGGTCACTGGAGTGTAAACTTGTCCAAAGGTCAGAGCTGCTAAAGTTAGCCTTTACCTTGATATTATCTTCCAGGAGTAGCTTTCTCAAAGTGGGGAAATACGACACAGTGGATGTGCTGGTTGTATAAAAGGTTGTTGTTGTTTTTACAAATTACCCCCCAAATGAATGTACTTTAGTTGTTTATGATCTTGGCTTTGGCCGTAATGCTGAGTAGTTACAACTGTATGTAGTAAGCTATGCAACCAGACTCATTAGGTTTGTGCATATCAACCCACTGTTTATCCATTTATATGTTACCAACCCACTATTTCTGTAGTGTGGATTCACATCTTTCAGCGTGCGGCTCTGCACTTCACTGCTCCTCACACTCGTCTATGTTTGTGCTTGTGGGTGTGAAAAGTAGTGCAGTGGTGTGTTTCCCTCCAGCTGGAGGCTGCTCCCCTCTCGTCTCCTGTCATGCACGTACAGCAGTGAGAAAACTGTTCTGTTTCTTGCACAACCGGCTGCTGTCTAAAGGCTTGTCACACTCAGCTGGGATTCGTGTCACACCAGAGCTCTCCCACATACACACATAATCAACCAATCACCTGGGCAAGATTAACAACCATAATACGGACCCAGCATCATAGCCAGTCACAGGGCTAATCAAAATCCAACATATATAAATATATATAATATGATTTATGATCTATGATCTATAATTATATGGGCTAAAATTAGTGTAGTAATGAAGTTCAGCAATGAATGCATGATTAAGGGATTTTAGAGAATGAAAAACACTGTTGTGTAACTGTAGTAATTGTATTTATAGAACTATTTTGAGAATGTGTAAATCACGTGTTAGTAAATGATTGTATAAGAGTATGCACAATTTTTTTTTTTTATAAGCACTAATGACAAACCCTAACAACGTATTTGAGCTATAACTGTGACAGACTTTGCACTTTAGTTTAAAGGGAGCATGTGTTTCAAATGTAACCCTGCATTTATGAAGGTGACAGATGCTTCTTATTGTTTGTCACAACCCTAAATTAGGTGTTGGTTTATTGTTTATATGGCTGTCATCTATTCCCCAAGAAAATGGATGCACACCGCTGATTTTCCTCTGTTCCTCAGCTCACCTCGTACCCTACTCCCACTGGGAGATTCTGCATTACGTGCTAACTTTTTTCTTTTTCTTTTACTTTCCACTCCAGCAAGTGGTTTCAGCAGTCCGAGCAGGTGTGAACCCTTCAGGAAATGCATCCAATCAGACGAGCCTGTGGGATATCAGCTCCTCCTTTTTCTTTGCTGGGACTGTTATCACCACTATCGGTAAGACGCGTACTTTCTCATTCTTACACAACTCAGTCCTTTTATGTTCTCTTTGTATGCAATGCTTTGACAATGCTAAAATGATGTAAAGACATTCACTTTTCATGTTGAAACATTTTTGGGCTTCATAAGCACTGTATTTGACACAAAGCTGTCAGAGGCACGGTGCAATGTTATGTCCATTTTAGCATGAAATTGCACTTGCATAGCAAATTTACACTTTCTGACAAAGCTGCTTCAGCTGCTTTTTTTTTTGATTATACTTCATTGTACCATTCCTTTCAGTCTACTAGTCACTAAAATTGCAAAAACGTATTGACCACGCTGGCATGCAGCCCACATTTATGTAGTGTCAAAAAAGTAAATACATCAGCAACAAAAGAAAAGAAAAATGTTATACTAGCAATGCAAAACAACAAAATGAGGTCTATATAATCACTATATAATGTAGGAGATGTCAACTGTATTAGCCTGTAACACTCTCTGTCACCTCCAGCTGCAGAGACCTAACGAATCAGTTAATCAAAACCACACACACACACACACACACACACACACACACACACACACACACACACACACACACACACACACACTTTATTTCACGTCTCCAGGATCTTGCTGAAGCTCAGTCCTGAATGTTACAAGTGTTAAAGCAACTTTCTGCCCTGTCTTGTATCACATTAAACGTAACAGTGTGAAGAGTAAAAGTCCCACTGTGGGTTTCCCTTTGCTCGCCTTTGTGGAAATGCTAAAAAATCCTGGGAGGTGATGCAGGAAAATAAGGTCCAGGGTCCAAAGAAGTCATGATAAAAGAATATTTAATAAAAAGTGATAGACAGACAGCTTATGCTTTCGATCGAGCTCCTCTTTCTCCACCAGCGAACTCCAGGGGCACGCAGGACCGAGTCGCTCGCTCGTAGCCGGAAGAAGAGCACGCTCCTCCCTCATACAGTTAACTTTATCTCATTCATGGAGCCTAGAGCCCTCCCTCTCATTAACAGTCAGGCGTACACACCTCCGTTTGCTGCTTTAACTCGCTATTGGCCCGCAACTAAAGTGACGGAGCCCCGTCCACTTCTTCTTCTTCTTCTTCTTCTGCTGACCGGTAGAGTCTCAAACGTCAATCTTCAGCTCCGCCACCTCAGGCGAACAAGAGAACTACACTTCCGTCTCAAAACAGTCCACCGGCATCCACATGCACTATTTAAACGTTGTTTTAAAATCCATTCACACATTAATCATTAATAAAACAGTGACCTTCATATGCATACAATTACACATTCTTCATAATAATATCCCTTATTAATTATCATATTCCATGCATTGTGATGTACACAAACAATTCTTTCTTACACTGTGTAAAGTCCAAATGTGACAGACTAAGCTCTAAAAAACCCTTCACCTTGAAAACTCAAACATCTAGAAAAGGTTGTGGAGAGGTGAAGGTACTTGGTAGAGTGCTTTAGTTTCCATAGCTTTGATTTTGCTGCAGAAACCTCACTCCACGGTGATGCGTGTTAGTGTAAACAGCACATAATTGCCGTGCTCTCTGTCCGCAATCGTCATAATTTTTCCTGCGTAGTACAACATGTGGCTGTTTCTGCACACAGAAGCTATTCCGAAAGCCACTGTGTAGTTTCTGTGTCAGTGATCAGCCTTGATGTTCTATAAAAAGTCCCGAAAGGAAAAGTGACAATGCAGTTTCTTCTATTCTTCTGGCTTTACCTCAGCTGGAGGTGGATGAGCAAGAATCCATATCCACATATTGATTTAATCACACAGAGATCTTTAATTGGATGGCAGTATTGAGGCAAGGGAACAGTTCAATGAGTGTATTTCGACGTCATGTTGAGATGGAGCAAGAGAAGCTGGAGCCAGGGCTGCAGTGGAGCAGTGGGGGCTGACTGGTGGGGGGGTGATGAGTGGAGGGAGTGGAGGTGTGCAGGTTGATTGGCAGCAGGAGTGTAATGGAGAGCCAGAGAGAGAGAGAGAGAGAGAGAGAGAGAGAAAATAACCAAAGAACCAACAAGAAACACAAGGGAGAAGAGAACATCACAAACAAAAGGCAGTAAAAACATGAATATGAAATAAAATATACATAAAACATGCCAGGTTTCAACATAAAAAAATTATAAATAGTATCTTAAATAAAACATTACATTGGGAGCAGTTGTAATAGCTTTTTTTGGTATATGTCTTGTTTTATTATCAAATTGTAAAGCAGCATAGGTAAGCCTATAAAATGCTCTCTGCTTTTCTAATTATAGTTCTACCTTTTAAAGACAGGTCACTTTGAAGCCACTAAGCCCTGACAGAATACATGTATTATATCAAAAGCTCCAGATATCTAAGCAGAATCTTTGAAAACAGAGAGTGATGTAATCTCATAGCTGGCTAATGACTATGTATTGTACTGCCATTGCAAAGCCTTTCTAAGTGCTGGTTTTCATATGATTGGTTAAAAGCGGCGCGATGAGGAGGAAGAGGTTGGGAGAAATCTCTTTGAGTTCAATATCAGACCATGGAGTTTACTTTAATAGAGCTGTTGCTATCGGCATGTCAAGATCAAATAGCAATGTCCTTTTTCGCAATTAAATTATCCACAAAACCACAAAAGCAACACATGTGTCTTTGTCAGAAGCTAATAAAGTAAATCAGTAAAATGTTGTGCTGCCATTTTCACTCTTCCCATCACTTATGAAGGACATCATTAAGCTTTCATTGCAATTGCATTCGTTCCTGTAAGAGACAGAGCGTGACACCTAATTGCATGTGATTATTACATAACCGAGTCACGAATGCACTGACTTAGGACCCATAATGATATGGGTTTGTCCATTTCAAGGCTTTAGCTCATTATAAGGGGACATCTTAAGTTTAATGTATTATTCATGCAGCAATGTTGAAGTCAAGTGTGAAACTAATTTAACTACTTATTGGTATTTAACTGAATTAGGTGTTTAACCTGTACTTTAAATCCTGTATTAGAAACGTGATCAGAAAGTGTTAGTTTTAGTTTTAAGTGTTAGTTAAATGTGTCATCTAAATGCTGAAATCTATATTTTTTTAAGAGAAATTACATTCCTTCTCAATGTATACCATTTTACCAATGTTTTAGTGCTGAAATCTTTATTATAATTGTTTTGCTATTGTATCCTATTTGAATAAAAGGAGGGTGTATTTTCTCTGAAAGACATAATTTTTTTATTCTAGTGCTCGCCACTTTAATCCTTGAGCTTGCGAAGCATGAATTGCTTTTCACCTCTGCTTTTGTGACATAATTAAAATATAAGGTGAGAATATAAACAAGAATAAAAGTGAGTTCAGCTTCAAATTAGGGAGCCGCTGTGTCTCGTTTGTTCTGCACCAGAGGTGTTAAAAACGAATCGGGCACCCTGTCTCCCATTGCTCTAATCATGAAATTGGTGAGACTTGATTGCCCATTTTTTCTCACATTTAGGAACACCCCACTTCATTGTGAGTAGAAAGTAATTAGAGGGTGCCCTGCAGCTCGTATCCTGAGACAGAAGACTACATCAATAACGGAGAAGTGGATGTAGTTCATTATGCAGACCCATTATGAAACTTTAAATAATGAAAGTCACATTGTTGGACGTGTAGAGTCAGCTTTGAATAAGGAACGGGTCTCAAAGGTTTTCGTTTCCCAAGATACCGACCCCATCTGCTTTTCACAGCACATGATGATGAGTTTGGAGAGAAGATGAAAGGCAATGAACCAGTGATTGACTCTAGAATAACTAGAATGTGTGAGTGTGTGAGTGTGTGTGTGTGTGTGTGTGTGTGTGTGTGTGTGTGTGTGTGTGTGTGTGTGTGTGTGTGTGTGTGTGTGTACACATACGAACACCTACGTGCAGCGTTGTACTATGTCTCTTTATTTTTGGTGTTCATTTCATTTTTGTCCGATATGCTCGAGGTCTGAGGTTGTGATTAATTCATTATAAACCGTAGTCTGAGTCAGCTTCAGCACGACTTCCACTTCGCACTACTGACATGTCTCAAAGCTTTTCTGCTGCGTCCGTCTGCAGTGATGTCATAGCACAGTCAGGCTTTGTGGAAAGTTTTCTTGTCCAGACAGTTTAGTTTAAAATAAGTTTTCTCCTTCTGCCCGTTTTGATGAAACATGATGTACACTTCGAAGATACAGAATCTGTAACAAATAGAAAATATACCACACTTCCCAAGTCTTTCAGGGCTTTAGTACACGGCACTAGCACAATGTCCCAGCGGAACAAAGCAGTTTGGTTCTTTCATGCTTCCCAGGGAAGCCAAACAAAAAATACACTCTGATAACAAATATAAAGTTCTTAGAATATAAATAAACAGCCAAAACCCATTCCTATCTTTTTTCTGTAAGTACTTTCTATGTCTGCGCAACAAGTTAGAAAACAGAACAGTTAAATCAACACGTTTATGCAAAAACAACCTTGCTCCAAAATGTTATAATACATCATTAACATGAAGAAAATGTGTACCTTCTAAGCAGAGAGGTGCAACACATGGAGTTCTGAAATAGAACAAGCACACAACAACATCTTTATTTATAGGAAAGTGTACAAATTCTACATTAGACTGTATTTACTTCCATAAAAATGTATCAACACATAACAGTTAGGAAATATGAAACCCACAGAAGTGTCATACAAACTTTAAAATACGTCTCACAGGTTCATGCTGTGTGAGAGCTCATTTAAAGTGACATTTTGAAAGAATGAGCTAATGAACTATCCGTGTCTCCTCTCTGTCAGGATTTGGGAACATCTCTCCTCACACAAAAGGCGGGCGGATCTTCTGCATAATCTACGCTCTGCTTGGGATTCCCCTATTTGGATTCTTATTGGCTGGTGTCGGGGACCAGTTGGGGACCATTTTTGGGAAGGGCATCGCCAAAGTAGAGAAGATGATTGTGGTGAGCGCCTTCCTCTATACGAGCTTGTCTTTGTCTCTGAATCATTTGCACTCATTTGTATGTTTACGTGTGTGCAGTGAGCCATTTTACGTTAGACGACCTAATTATCCAAGCTGTAAAATGATATTGCCCGAGCAGTTCCTGTAAAGAGGTGCAATATCTAAGTGCCACGTTAAAGGTGCAACATAAACAGCCCAAAACAATACAGCTGAAAACTCACAGTCAACAGTGCAGAATGTGTTTGTTTCCCCCCTCAGACTTCAGCAGTCAGCACAAGAAATGATTACAGATTTGTTGGTTGCCATGTCAACCGACTTGGTTTGAAACCAATATAAAATGCAGCCAGTTTGTTTTAGTGTTGAAAACCCAGAACAGAAAATAATAGTATTTTTCGAGCAATATTTCAAAAGTTTCTATCATATTTCTTGCTCATGACAGAATAAACTAGCAGCACACAAATCACACAAATCAATGTCATTTACCACATTGCAAGTCACACATTGACGTATGTCCATACGCAAGCACACACACAGTGTGCGCATGCATGCAAAAACGCAGGTAGCAGTTCTGCCAGCAGTTAGACGGCACCGTTAGTCAAGTGTGACGCAGACAATACAAATGGACTTGTTTTTAACTTCAACCAGAACCACGTGTTCTTTTTATAAACACAGCATTTAACAAATGGACTGTGCAGCATAAGGATGACTGGAAATATAATAATGAATAGTAGCAAAAATAATAGACTTAATACAGATGAATGTAATACAAAGTGGTTCACAAAAGTAAAAGCAGACAAAGAAAAATACTGTAGAGTAGTATATAGTATATTCTTCAATAAACCAGTTGCAGGTTTTAAATGAATAGCTAAATTAAATAGATAAACTATATAAGTACAAAGAAGGAAAATATGTGTTTCTAACGCACATCGTTAAAGCGATGGGGAAGATGTGTGGGGGTGTATAATATAATTTGTTTACCTTTCTGCTGTTATAGCTATTACATAAACATATTTTCTCGGAAACGGTGTTTTTTTTCCTTCCGTTTTCAGTATAAAAGCACAAACCGCAGCATTTGTTCAAGACACCAGGTACTTGGGAGCAACAGGTTGATTATGACTATTTATTCGCTTCCCTCCTTGGGGAGAAGGAAACAGGTCGGCAGCTTGCTGGAAAAAGAAGGACTGAAGCAGCTGCTGACTGGCTGAGAAATGGCTTCACAAATCCTTTCGGAATATATTAATCACTAATTCTTCACTAATTCTTCTTGATGTCATTGTCCCTCGCTGTCATTTATATTTCTTTGTAGAATGAGAGAAAGAGAGATGCAAAAAAATGTAGTCATATTCCTTGTGTGTGCACACATGCTTGACCAATAAAGGTGATTCTGGTTAATACTTTGTCTTTAGCTAATTTGCTCACTGTAGGTCTCTTCAAACTGTATGCCACTGTACTGTGCATTGCTTTGTGCAGCGAGTGCATTAGACATCACAGACTGAGCAATCTGAGGTCTGCCTGCTCTTCATGCTCCCCCTCAGAGGCACTGTGCTGTGGGCTTACATAACTGCAAGGGAAAAGAGCACTGAGCACTGGGAACCAGCTGAAAGCAGTCACTTCAAGTAATAAGGAAGCAGAGAAAACAGCAGCATGTCGAATATAACCTGATGTTCTAACTGTGATGCAAAAGAAGGGCTGTGGAATGTAAATTCTCGTAGTGATAGCACAGGCTATAACTGCAATGAATCCATTACAGTAGCTGCTACTATGACTGCATGTGAAATATTTGATAAGTTGTCAATATTGCAGCACATGTGAGGCATGTCAAGTCACTTGTCACCTCTCCACAGCTCGGGTGGGCGTACCATCTGACAGCAAAAGTTATGTCACATGATATTGGCAGACTGACATTTGAGATGTCAGAAAACAGCAAATGTATTCCTAGAAGGAGGTCGAAGGAAGTGATTCATCATATTGTGAAGTGAGCCAATGAAAAATTGGGAAATGGGCCGCATGTCCACAAGACACGGCTTATACCTGGAGACTAAAACCGTAGTAAACTATATTACACCACTAATTACATTGAATGGAAACACAAAACCATCAACCTGCACTCGCCAGGTCTCCTGCTGAGCATTTCATATTTCTGTATGTGGAAATCATCCATTCACTCTATCAACATTTCTTTTATCTCCCACCAGAAGTGGAAAGTCAGCCAGACGAAGATCCGCGTCATCTCCACGCTGATCTTCATCCTGTTCGGGTGCCTCATCTTCGTGGCTCTGCCGGTCGTCATCTTCAAGCAGATAGAGGGCTGGAGCACGCTCGAGTCCATCTACTTTGTCGTCATCACCCTCACCACAATTGGCTTTGGAGACTTTGTCGCCGGTGAAAAAGGTTGCTTGATTTTCTTTCGGATTTAGAGGCCTTCTTTTATTTTTAAATCTGGTTTAGAATCAGTGTATTTATAGTTTATAGTTTATTTTATAGTCAGCCAGTCTGACTCCCCTTGGTCTTCTGTATTCTCTCCTTCACATTATGATACATGTGTTGTGACAGTTTTTTAAATGCACCTAAATCCCTGCAATATGTTTAGTTCTCCCATCTGTTGAACCGGATATATATACAGTATATACTCACTACTACCAAAAGAAAACTAAAACTGATTTTTTTTTTGTCACTTATAATAGCACTTTAAAACACTTTAATGAATATTATAAATTACAGACATAAACTGTTTTTATCAGAGCCATCCCATGTGAAACCCACCCCAAACCTTTTAAACAGTAGTTTGGCAGATGGTATTTGCTTGATTTGACCGCCTTGACAAACACAACAGGATGGGAAAAATCCCAAACAATTAGCTGCTCGATTAAACTTCCCTGAGTGGGCCTAATGATTATAGATTAGATTACTGTACTCCCAACTGGAGCTGGCACAGGTGGCTTAAAGTAAGCCTATTAGTGAAACTGGTGCTGTTGGGGTGGCTGTAGCTCATGGGGAAAGTGGTCCTCCTGAAACCACAAGGTTTCATCCCTGTTCTCCCATAGTTTGCATGTCGAAGTGTCCTTGAGCAAGACACTGAACCCCAAGTTGCTCCCTCCAGTTGCTCCCTGGGCGCTTCACGGGCTGCAGCCCTAAATTACTAAGGATGAGTGCATACTAGAGTGCAGAGAAAATGTAAATTTCCAGTTGATCCCTGGGTAGCCCACTGCTCCAGAGAAAATGTAACACTGTGAGACTAATAAAGGATTATAAAGTAACGTAACAAACTACTACTGAAGGCACATGCAGCTGATATAACATGCATCTAGTAGGACCTCATGTGCCATATCAGACATGTTACAAATATATGTATTACTACTCGTGGTCAAAACCTTTAACTGCATCCTGATCAAGACATTCCCAAGTAACTGACTACGTTTAATGTTTTGGTTCTGAATAGCCATTCAGTCTTTTTAAAAAGTTGTTATTTTGTTCTAACTAAAATAAATATTTAGAATAATATAAAAGAAAAGAAAACACTAAATGGAGCTCATTTTTGATATAATTGAGGTGGCACAAGATAGAACAAATCCACTGCATTTATAACATTATGATGTATTTAAGCATCTACAGTATTCGGTTGTTTATATTGTTAGATCCAAGTAAAGATTTTACATTGTTGCTCAATGAACAATATCTATTTTTCATTATTAGAGCACCAAGATGACACAAATGGATTTATAGGAAACGATAACAGTTCCTGAATATTTAATTTAATATATGCCATTTTATTCTTACTGATTAGTCTCAATCTCCTCCCTCATTATATTATATATGCTCCAATAAAATGGCCCTACTCAGGAGTGAGTCAAAACTCAGGGCCAATTAAAGGCAACATGACAGCAGAGAAACATGGCTGCTCTCTACAACTACGGCTCATTAAATGATCCATGTGGAAAAGTTAAAGACTCATTTTATTATATTTCATTTTACTCCCCTGACCTCACTGACTGCATCAGGCCTACTTACTCTTCAGCCAAGCCTGCTTGTTTTTGTTCTTCCTCTCAGAAGGATTTATTTCAGTAACACATGTAACCGAGGATTGTGTAACAGACTTGTATAACCCACTTGTTGTATCTTTGGTTCTGCAGGGGGGTCGGAGAATCCAGAGTTTCTGAACTACTACAAGCCTGTGGTTTTGTTCTGGATCCTGGTGGGCCTGGCGTACTTTGCCGCTGTGCTCAGTATGATCGGAGACTGGTTCCGGGTCATCTCCAAGAAAACTAAAGAGGAGGTATGTGCCAATGTGCTGTGAGTTATGTAACACCAGAGGCGACACAAGTGGGAGGTAAGAAACCTCTCTCCTGTAAAGGAGGAAACATTGACTTTCATCTCAGAGGTTTTTCACAGAAAGGTGGAGAAGATGTTGGGAGGCTTTCCTCAAATCCAACTGTCCAGATAAAACAATGTTTTTTGCCAAAGACCAAAATATTGCAAGAGTTTGATTGCTAAGTGATTGCACTACTTCTCAAGAAACAGCCTCCGTCTGCCCCCATGAGTCACACAATTTGTCACTGTTATTTAATAAATAGATAAAGTGACTTCAAAAGGGACTCAAAGTCTCACACAGACTACGCTTGTGGTTGACACTGCAATTCTAAAGATACAAGAAAGAAAATATAAGGAAAAAGCTTTTTCTCAAACTATTAGCCAAACATGTTTGTTTTGTGCGATGTTAATGTATTAAATCCTTATGAAATCAGTATGAAACAGGAGAATGAAAACCAACAAGCTCTACTGAATAAATGCTGGATTTACTTTTATGTGCCACCGGGGCATTAATTGGTTCCCAACTGATTGTCACGGACTGTAAGTTTAGACCCAAATACAGACACAGACTATGGCAGTAAATTAAGTAAAAAGGTTTTATGTCAGAGATAATTGGTGGTGATAATGGCAAGAGGGCGATGGTGGATGACTGAGCAGAACAAGGCAGGGCAGAGCGGGCAGTGAGCGGGCAAGGCAGGCAGGGGAACCGGAGAGGATGATCCTGGAGGCACGGAGAGACAAGGTAAATACAGGCAAGTGATAGCAGTAGGAATTAACTCAGAATACACAATACTGACACACAAACACACAGACACACACACACACACAAGTTAGTACAATAAAATTGTACTAACGATCGCTGTCACAAGGAACGATAAAGGAGAACATTCCTGCCCACTGCAATAAGACTGTATAATAAATCACCCCTGGTCAACATCAACAACCCTAGCACCGCTTTCACTGTATATTTATTTACACACTTCATATACTTTGCATTTTTTCACTTTTATTATTTCATTTTCTTAAATGTCTTATATGTAACTCTGATTGCTGCCACAACCACATTTAATTTTCATTTTTCATTTTCATCTTTCATTTTTCAGTTTCATCTTTCATTTTTCATTTGCATTTTTGCACTTTTGCACTTGTATTATTTAATTTTCTTAAGTGTCTTATATGTAACTGATTGCTGCTGACACAACCAAATTTCCCCTTGGGGATGAATAAAGTATGTATCCTATCCTATCCTAAAAACTAAAACAGAGAAAATAATGTGTTAAAACCAGACTTTGGCACAAGATATAGTCACAAGATTCAGAATTGTAATAATGCATTGGAGGTTGGCTAAATCTACCAAGATCCAGTCCATCATAGGCTTTCTGCTTCAAGTTAAAAAGTCTACGAGCTCAAAACCACCGTTGGACATATAACTTTCCCAAAGCTTGACAAATCTGACCGTAGCTACATTAAAATGGGTTTCACCAGCATGCATCACGCCTCATTTCGGGTCCCCTGGTCTCCATCCCAAACATAATAGCCATATTGAAATGATTAGGAGTAACACCTGATTTCACGGTTCACTCTTCAATCTGGTGTGATACATTTCCATCCTGGCTGCACCCTGTGGAGAAAATTCCATCTCGTTGGATGTATTATTTGGTGTGTTTCCAGTGGCTGCAGTTGAGTAATAAGATACCTTTTCTGTTCATGTCAGGTCTATTATTTATTTGTAAAAAAGGATGGAGAGAACCATACTTCCATGCTCAAACGCAATCTCTTGCATAAACCAGCCACATGCACATCGTATTTCTTTATCCTACATAACATAAGAAAACGGGGGCGATATGGAGTCAAGCCCTTGCAAGGGCATAATTAGGGGTGCAGCTGCGGAGGCTGTGAGCTCTTAGTGAGAGAGAAGATTTCTGTGGTTGGGATTAAGAATGCAATGATGTATATGTTTATTGATGGTTAACGATCTAAAAAGACTATATAAGTATTTTAGCCCCCAAACTGCATATTCTATTTTCTACAACACACCACTGTTGTTTCTTATCTCTAGGCAGACATGGCTTTATAAGCATGTCTTGACAATCTACTTGCACTAACTCCCACCAGTATGTTTCTTTAGCATGCGTGCTAAAAATATAACAGGTTTAGATAGATAGATAGATAGATAGATAGATAGATAGATAGATAGATAGATAGATAGATAGATAGATAGATAGATTTATACTTTATTCATCCCCAAGGGGAAATTTGTTTCACGCAACCAAGGTTACATAGAACAAATATCAGAATGAAAATACTCAATATATACAACAAAGCTCAATACATACAACAAATTAGCAGAGGTTTGGATATTATAGTACATTTTAAAGTACTGTAAAATGTGTTGTGCTTGATCACCTGCAGACATTAATATTCAGTCTCTCTCTCTGCAGGTTGGGGAGTTTCGAGCTCACGCAGCAGAGTGGACAGCGAACGTGTCGGCAGAGTTCAAAGAGACCCGGCGACGACTCAGCGTTGACATCTATGACAAATTCCAACGTGCTGCTTCCATCAAGCGCAAGCTGTCATCTGAGCTAGGAATGAACACGGCCCTCAACCAGGAACTGACCCCTGGCAAGAGAGCGCTGTCCACCAGCCTGTGTGAGGACAGAGAGGCCTACGCCAACTTGACTCTCTCCCTCAGTCCCATCTCGGGGGGCCTGGCCAGGAATGGCAGCCTCTACCTGAACGGCCTCAGCCCAGACTACGCTGACCGGCGGGAGATCGCCATCATCGAAAATCTCAAATGAGGAGCAGCATACAATTGAGATTCAGGGAATTGAGTGAAATACATCTGGTAGCGGACCGAGCTTTAAAACACATAGACACTTTTGTGCTCATTGGTTGAGCCTCTGTGATAAGGTACCCACATGCATTCATGAAGAGGATTGTACTCCAATCATTGATGGAAAACCTTGAGTGTGACTTAAACGCAGATCAGTCGTCAAGCTGCGTACTTTAATGTGCGTGATTAAAACTCAAACAAAATCTAAGGATGTGCTCGCTCACGGGTTCAATTCATTCAGTGGGGGAGGACGCCTTCCCTTCAATGTGTATGTGCCAACGTGATCGACAGCTGTGAAAGCAATTGAGCCAAATCAGAGGCACGATCCAAACTGGAACAAATGATTGTATCAAAGGCATGAATTTAAATAAAAACTTATCTCATGCGCAGGAAGGAAATGAAAGCCCATATTGAGGTAGCCACGCACCGGACATCTTCTTCAAATACCCACAACGAGTCTGTAAACACACATTAATAAATGCATTCATCAAACTTAGAAAGCAATAGATGTATCTGTGCTCATCTCTTGTTGAATTACCCTGGTATCTGCATCAGATAAAGAGGATCCATATTGCTAAAAACACTCTGAATCAACAATGAACACTGAGGCAGCAGTCCTGCGCTAACACAAAGGAATGTGGCTTTTTACTTTACACTTCTTCCAGTATGAATTTGTATGCCTTGCATTTGACTGTCAGTCGGTCCTCGCTGAAGAGATGAATGTTGACACTTTTGTTCCTCCATGACTGACATTCAGCTCTTCACCCTAAGGAATAACCCACTTGTGCCTTTCTGAAAACCACACTGAACATGTGAGGATGGTGACGCATGAAGAACTGAGCTACGCTCTGTCTGTCCACTTACTAGTTAAATGTGAGCACAGTAAAGGCAGTATGAGGAAGAGGCCAATCGATGGAGAGGACACGGGCATTTCTATTTATCTCTTTTTAAGAGGAATCAGTGTGCATGGATAAACTGTTTCTTAATAACTGGGTCAATACCACTGTTGTCTGCCAGTGAGATCTAGCCATGTCTTACCCGTCTTAATGTGCTGAGAGTTACATTAACCACACAGTGCCAGGCTCACTGACCAGACTTCCTTCTCCCGTATACCAAAGTAAGACCCGTTTTTTCTCACAGAAGAATCAGGTCTTTGGTGTGATCAAGGTATCAGAAGTGCTTTCTGTCATTTCTAGAAATTGAACCCCCTGTTTTCTTTTTAATGAAATTGAAAGATGAAGCTTGTACACTGTATTTAATTTACAATTGGAAATAAATTCCAGCATATATGGTACTGTAGCAATGAAAGCTCTGGTTGTGGAGCATACTGCATCCTTACCGTATACTGCCTTTTATGTTGCAGCTCTCAACACTACCTACAAAGTTCAGGAATATTTATTTAGCTTGTTATGATGAGATCCCTTTATTTGTCTGAGATCCATTATCCTTTATACCTCTAAATTATCAAACCTTTAGAGGTATATGAGCTGCATCACATAGAAATAGATGCATTGATTTAAATAATTGCCTCTCTTTGGCCGATTTGGTGTTGATTAAAGATTATGAAAATGGAATGTCATAGCACGGTTAATATCTCATTTGCATTCTTGATGCAGAATATACATTTTTGTTCAGGATGAGGATGAGAATGGATTGCTTTTTGTGACATAGAAGGATATTTTATGTGCTGGTGTTTCCAGGCTGAAAGGTCTTGGATGATCTGTTTTATGGCGTTATTCACAGCAGGATATGCTGTAATATTTGCAATACAATATACCGTACTTTTCGGGTTATAAGCCGCTCCTACGGCTGATCAGTGTCCCCGCTGTAGCAAGCTAGTAGCGCTGCTAGCTAGCGCTTCTGCTGCTACCGGCCACTGCTGCTGCTACTGCCCGCTGCTGCTGCTACTGCCCGCGTCCCCTCTGCCCAAGTCGGGTGTCGAGCCTGGTCCCGCTACCTTCGGTGGTTTTCAGGGAGCTAGCGGAAGTTAGCGGGGAAGTGACGGAGCGCTAGCAGGAGCCCCAGCTGGCTACAGCGGGGAGCTGTCGGGGACACTGACCGAAGGTAGTAGCGGCTTATAACCCGAAAAGTACGGTATAGTGCTATTTACAGTTTGTAGCATTAACATATATTTACAATACAGTGTGCACACCGACAGTATGACATATGTGTCAAACCAAGCCTATCTGCTATACAAAATGTCTGTAATGTATGGGTTATCACATAGAAAGGAATATGTTTTCTGTTGGAGGAACCAGTTGCGACAGCTCTTTGTAAATTCAAAAACGTGGCTTATTTGTAAATTAACTTGATTAGGTGGAGATTTATACATCATGAGACTAAAACAGGCTCCATAAAACAAACAAGATCTTTACTAAATATTTACTCATGTGTAATAGTTAACTGACAACAATTACATTAGCTGGCTAACAAATTACCAATTTAGTTGAAAAAATAGCATGGTCACCACGTCTGACCCGACACTTGGCTGCCTACGGAAGATTTGGAATCACGTTTTACAAATTATTCAACAAACAGCGGCAGCTGGATTCTCACAATGTCACGAGATCACGCGAGAATCAACCTCGTCAGGCTTCAGGTAACGCAATCGTGTCTGAACCACCGCGCTACGGACCAATCAGCATCCTGAGAACCGTTACTATAGCTACGGTCGAGGCTCAGGTGTGTGTGAGACGACACAGAGAGGCGGATGTTTGTTCAAAACAACAATGGCATAGATAGTGGAATAGCATCAGTTATATCAGACATGGAGAGTATTTCTGCATTGAAAGAAGAGCAACAAAATCTATAAAGGCTTCTCCTGGCACGTTAGATTGACAGATGGCTTATCCAATCACCTGCCAAGTATTTTTTTTACAGTTTATAATGACTGCTTCTCAGACTGTTCTGTGTAACAAACCATCTGGTGCGTCAGTTAAAAACTACTTAATGCCAAAATAGTTAGACTAAATAACCAAACAATGCCAGCTAATATAGCATAATCTAATTATTTAATTTTAACACATTTTCCCATATAAATATAACAAAGTAATACCTACATTTACAAAAGTTTTGTAAAGTTTAATACAAGGTATCGGTTTCCACTCATTAAGTGTTTATGGTCCAACCCAAGTGTGTAACTAGCAGGTATTAAGGCTACAGCCACACAAATACGTTTCCGCTAACTTTTGCTACATTTGTGCCTCTTGTCCAAACTACTCCCGAACCCAAAAAACGAAACGTTTGAAAACTCCTCGGACACCATTTTAGTTTAAAAACTCCGGTGTGCGTTTCAGTGTGGACGGGCAGAAATGGTGACCTTTGAAAACAATGATGCAGACGGCAATGTTCTCCACCTGATCAGGTCTTATCACTCACAACAGGTCCTTTCATAATTCTCCCCTGTCACGTGACACTTTTCCGTAAGAAAGCAAACACCATCTGCCTTGACTCAATGGATCATTTATAATGGATAACACATTTGTTTCTTTCGTTATAAAACGCGTGTGGATGTCTGCTATGAAATCAGGACACATTTTACACACAAAGTTAGCAATGTATTTACAAATAGCTGATGCAACCCAGTCCAGGACAGTATGAGTATACAAGTCTGCTCTCTGGTTCTGTTGTAAAAACCCTGGTTTTCTTGAAATGGTTATCCTGAGAGAGTTCACTGACTGACTGGACTGTAAGGTCAGCTGTCATGGATAATCACGTCAAAGAGGAGTCACAAAGATATTGTGAAGAAAATAAGATATTAAGGACAGGAGACTCTTTCAATCATGGTCGGATTTCTAAAAATGATGATATAAACCCTGGTGTTCTTGTGTTTCTGAAAAGCTATCAAACATTTAATTGTATGTTGACGTGCAATACACTGCAAGAAAGACTACTAGTACAGTAATGGCTGAGCTGCCTGGGGGACAGCAGTGTGTGTGTATGTGTGTGTGTGTGTGTGTGTGTGTGTGTGTGTGTGTGTGTGTGTGTGTGTGTGTGTGTGTGTGTGTGTGTGTGTGTGTGTGTGTGTGTGCAGGAATGAACGTGTGAATGTTCAATTTCCACCCACAGCATTTTCATTGGGCATCTTCTTCTTTTCCCAGAGTGACAGTTTTTAATTAAGTCTGTGGCTTCATCCACATCCCAGTGCGAGCATGTTTAATGTACCTATTCATTCATGTCAGCATTTTTTATGTAAACACATTCATTAACATTGTGATTCATGTATGTAAAGGAGTTCAATTCGCTGTGCTGCGAAGATGTTTGAAGCCAATGGCCCTCATTTAAGAAAAACACGATGCCATAAAAAATATGATTATGTACCAATCATAGTCATAATCATGAGACGGTCATAATAAAGTTGTGTATCAAGATCCATTTATCATTAAAATAATAGATAGGTTCTTTTTTTTGCTAAAGGCAAACCCGCTAAAGGCAAACAAAATTCACAGTTTACTCTGAAATGTTTAAATTCACAATACACCCATCTATAAAACTGTGCGAATACACATGTGAGGGGTCATGTACATTGCATATTTTATTTAAAAAAATCTACATGATTTCAACAAGTGTTGCATGCCACTTTAAATGTTACTTCTAGTGTTTATTGATCAGATGTTTCTATAATTGCAGGCTTTGCTTTTGATAACAGTTTGGCAACCATTTGTTTCCAGTATGTTAATATGTTGATATGTTAATGTTGGTAAAAAATCACCTCAAATCATGACTAACTTTTCAGAAGTTTAGAATAAAATATTTTATATGCAAAAAATACCCACGGTTGCTGTTTTCTTTCAGCTCTTGAACACGTATAACGTAAATCTATATTTTGGTCAATATATTCGGTCAATATATCTGGTTCCTAGTGGCTCCAAATGTATTAAAAATGGTTCACAAGTTCACAGTTTTAATAACGGCTAACTAATAGCCCAGAACAGCTGGTCACTGTAGTGTTTAATTCAATTCAACTCAATTCAGTTTATTTTATATAGCCCAACATCACAAATACAAGTTTGCCTCGGAGGGCTTTACAATCTGTACACATAACATCCCTGTCCCGAGGCCTCACATCGGATCAGGAAAAACTCCCCCAATGAAGATAGTAAAAACCCTTTCACAGGGAAAAAAGGGAAAAAGTTTTAAAAGGGAAAAGGTGTCAGTAACATTTAGCAAATGTTACTGAAACTGTAGTAAATAGCGTATTTGGGGACTAATTTTAGCTGCAGATTCATACACATTTGTTGGTCTTGAGTATTTCTTAAATATTATTTTAGGTCCGAGGCACAAAAGATTTACTGATATCATACTTTAGCTACATCTGCAATATTTGTTTTTAGGATCAATACATATAGGTTTTGGTGTTTCAGTGGAGTTGTAGTTCTATAAGTTAGTAGCCTTGTCTTTCTTGAAACGAATGACAACACATCTGAACAGTTTGTCTGAGCCCTGTACAAAACCGTCACACCATTATACCCGTTGTTTTGCACAAGCATATTGCCTTCCTTCATTGTAGTGTTTTTAGTTATTTGTCATGGTGAGTTCCCACATAAGACTTTTCTTTTTTCATGAACAATTATGCAGCACTTGTCACAGATAAACAACCTGCAGCCGCCTGTTCTGTGCAGCTCAATAATAAAAGATACAGCGGTGTTGTAACCATGAACAAGATGACAGTCACCGCTTGATAATGGATCGAGACTGACAAAATGATCTGAGTCACAAAATGTTCTTCATGGTTAACAAGCACAACGTGGACCGAGAAGGCTGCTCACTGACACCCTCACTTATATTTGTACATCATACCTCACATTTTTAAGATCCCTCTTTGTACTGGTTGTACAGTGGGAACATTTTATTACAGTTCTTCCTCTTTTTCCTTACAACATGCAATCTGCAACAGAAAGACACATTTCACTCTGATCAAGGTCTGTGACGGTTTTCCTTAATGCAAACTGGCGGGTTACTTAATGACTCTAAAGATAGAGAGTAACAATGCACGCCAGCCTCTCAACAGACAGACAAGACCATAAGCACATCCTCACTGAGACACTGAGAGGATACGACCCACGACTCTGTGCCCTTCAAATGGGAGCCAGCATGATTCACTGCTGCTGATTGTAGACTGGCTTTATATAGACACAACAAACAAAAAACACATTTAAGCTCTTTGTTGGGACAGGATTAGGGATTTCTGAGTGTTCAAACATGCAGAATATATAGACTCATGTTGTTTGGTAAATTGTAAATATACAGGTATTTATTTGATTGGATGCAATCTGAACAGGGAGGCGACTATATTATATATAAGTGTATTAGTGAAGCCATGCAGTCACTCAATGCACTCAAACCACTGCTTGAATGCAAAGAGAGAGTATTTAGTATCCTGCAGACAGCAGACCTCAGAACCAGCCCGGTTGGATATTGGTTGGTTCATTAGCAATACTGTCTGCAGTGACATCAGAGAAAAACGGTGACTCAGCCACCAACCAGTGCCGCCTGGGGCTTGAGAGGTACATGGTGAGAGTGGCGTTTACCTCACACATTGAGAGGAAGCTGGCACTGTATGTGGGTGGGATGTGTGTATGTGAGTCAATGTGACAGGTCCTCTGCAGATTGTCCAATTCAACAGTATTATTCAGATTATAATTGGCTTCATAATGTCTCTCTCACTCAATACTCACCGGTATCTGTCTGGCCTTGACAATAAAGCTTTAGAGAGATGGTACAACATACACTTCTGCACTTTCTCACAGACGGTTTGATTGGAAGAGTGATACCACTCAATGTCAATTATCTTAGCTGAACTTAAACAGTGGGAGCAGGACAGCAAGCCTGGCTCCATCCAAAGTTACAAGACCATGCCATGAAAAGTGGATCAGCGATGTGAAGGAGAAACTTAGGAAAAGACATCCGCGGTGCTCAGAGAATCAGACTGCACTTACACAACATAATTACGGCAGCATGTATTATTGACCTGCTACGCTTTAAATGTTGCTGCCACATGGAACTGTGGGATGTAATTGTCCTTCATTATGCACATAGGAGATAAGAAAGGAAGCATTGAAGCACCTTTCCTCAGCATTAAGATCATTTGACCAGCTCTTATCATGTCTGCTATTCCCATGTAGATTCACATGGAGGTAATTTCACTCAGTTAGGAATACGCCACCAAAACAACCAGAGCCCCAGTGTTCATTATTGCTGTTACATTTCTGTTTAAATATAGAGGTGTGCTAATTGGTGATATTAGTGTTGGTCGTCCTTTTTCTTTGGACAGAGCCCGGTTACTTGTTTCTCCCTCCTCCTGACGTTTATGCTAAACTAAGATAATCGCCTCCTGGCTTCAGCCTCACACTCAATGCACAGACACACGAGTGGTATTGATCTTCTCACTCTTGGCAAGAAAGCAAAGAGGCATAAACTGTTCCTTTTAAAAATGCATCAGTGAAATTATTTTCAGAGAGTAGATTAACTAATATTATTGTAATTGTACAGTAAAGAAGGAGCTACAATCCAAATCAGTTGATGTCGCAAGTTGGATATTCAGCTCTGCTTCTTCTAAAACAAAATATACATACATTAAACAAGCCCCTCATTATAATCGACCTTTTCCATCACATAATAACAAAACCAAGTCTCAAAGTCAACCTGAAGGGAAAGACCAACTCTCCAGTCCAAAGGGGAAAGATTTAAACCTTTCCCTGAATATAGCAGACTTTTTCTGTCGGGTCCAGGGTGTTGCAGATAGGATATCCTTTCACACTGACTGGATGAATGACATCCT
This sequence comes from Myoxocephalus aenaeus, assembly GCA_038501785.1. NCBI lineage: Eukaryota > Metazoa > Chordata > Actinopteri > Perciformes > Cottidae > Myoxocephalus > Myoxocephalus aenaeus. Next base: position 1,591,738 of record JBAMJR010000091.1, read on the forward strand.
GACCTTTACTGCTTCAATGCTCCCTGTGGACCATGAATACATATACAGGTAGTCCACAGTTAGAAAAGGTGTCCTGAATGAATAGTAATGAGAGCAATTGCACAATTTGACTTTCAACATACCTTGAATATTATTTTTTAGTATGTAACCGATATGCTGAAAGATACAAAAAAGTTTCCAAATGTACTTATTGTATAAGAAATAAGATAAAGTATTGCCTTTATTATACACTCCTATCAGTGCTGATGGCATATGAAGTTGTGTTTCACTGATTTCACCTAAAAATCTTGCAGATGTTAAGAGAGGTTGAAGCTACTCTGAGAGGCTGTGCAGCAGGGGGGTCTTTGCCCGAGGCATTTAACTTAAGTGGTCTTCACACGATCAGGTCTGGACAGATTTCTACTCCATTAGACACATTTGTGATTTGATAGCATGGCACAGATGTCAGGGTACTTCAGTGCCCTTGACATGTATTGGGAACTTACTTTTTGGGGCTACCACTATCTCTTTGAAATAGATTGAAAGAAGGTTTACCAATAATAGTCAAAAGGAAACAGAAAATTAAGAATCTCAAATTATAGCATTCTGAAGCCATGGATGAGTGAAAACTTTTAATCCTGCACAAACTTTAGTGTCTTTCAGCTTTGTTTTGGATTCATGACCCACAACTTTACAGCAGAAAGTCTCTACATTTTCCGTCGCAAACTAAAAACACTTCTTTTTCGACTACACCTTGAATAAAGGAAGGTATCGCCGTAGTAGCACTTTAGTAGCACATAAATGGCACTTACTGATAGCATTTTGTGGTTTAACTTTATTGAAGAAATTGTACTTTCTTGATTCATGTTGTTCTGAGTTTGTACTCATGGTTGAATTGCACTTATTGTAAGTCGCTTTGGATAAAAGCGCCAGCTAAATGAAATGTAATGGTTCATCATAGTTCTTTTATTTAGCCCCTGCCGGCAGCTGCTTTAAGCAATATGGTTTCCTCTGTACGCTTCTTGCTTTAGCACCAAAATGCTTACAGACAAAGTTAGCGACTAGCTGATGAACACAGTGGAGCCTTTAGTAGTAGTAGTAAGTGACGTAATTTTTTTTCGGAACAAAAAAGATTTTTCTGAGCCTTCACACCACGAATAAAGGCCTCACTCTTCCACTCCTTACACTACTGACCTTACAGATTATTCCCATCAATTTGTTTGACCCTTTTTTATACGTTTTTTGGTTAATTCATTACTTTATTTGTTAGCATACACGTGTGTCTTCTGTGTTTTTGTTCCAGTCTAACAGCTGGGCTGTGACACTGAGTCTCAGCAGAGAGCCATCAAAGCTGATGGGGAGGTCACTGAGTCACTATAGTCAGAGCAGTTGTCACTGTTCATGTTTTTTCTTCCACATCAGTCAACTTCTACAATTGAGCAGATGTCCTTTGTCTCGAGTATTAATGGATGAGTGAACCTGCAGATTTAGTTTTTGACTCAATTTGATACAACCTGCAATATTATTGATAGGGTTCTGTCTGTAATTTTGGATATTGTGTGCAGCTGCACAGCATGTTTCCAAAGTCCCTTCAGAGAGTGAAATACATGAAATAAGCAAGTCCTTATCTGCTACTGCAGGGTGGTCTATTTACAGCTGTTTGGTTTTAGTTTTCTCCCAAAACCACAAAGACAGTTCAAAAATGTCTGCCGGCACAAATATGCTGGAAAAGGCTCCAGCTCCACTTTAGTCTAAACTGAATGAACAAACATTGTTTTTAAATGACAGAAATAGGTATCTATGAATACAGTATTGCTAAATTATAAAAGGCTGCTCCAACCAGCCTCTGTTCACCAAGAAATAATTGCTTCAAACACACAGTGTGTTCATTATAGCTCAAGAGATGCTGGTAGATGTAGTCCTATATTTAAACTTTGGACAGCTTTGATAATATTGAATATACATGATACTGTAGCTCCATTACATTTAGATAAGCAGCAACAGCAGCAGGCCCCAGTATCTATGTTCTTACAGCCATCGTTAATGATGTTAGTCTGTGCTTTGATGACATGAGGCCTCTGGTGAGCTGTTGATGCGCAGCCTTGGACATTTGAAAGAGCTATTGTTTCCTGTTCTTTCCACTTTATTCCTTCACAGTACAGTTAGGTAGCTTGGACATACTGTAGCAGGTTACACCTCCTCATCCCCTGTTTGTGCTGAAGAATAGACACAAGACATGCATACTCCTATAAGAGCAGCTGTTCCAGAGGGATTCATGAGCATTCATGCACAAGAGGAACCAATCACTGAGGCCAAATGAGGAAGCAGCTTTAGATCCATCGTCCTACGCAGAAAATTCAAGCATGAATAAACTCCTGTAACTTTAATTGGTTTGCAAAAAGGTTTGGCCTGTTGGGAAATTTGAAATAGCTGTCGGCCTCTTGGGAAACAGCAACAAGCAAAAAGGCGAGCATGTTACAAAAGCACAACAAACCCAACATTTTAAATGTGCAGAGATTCCGCAAATTCACTGCATTTTCATTGCAGGAGATGGGAGGTGAATGTGGTGTATTTTTGATTCAGAAACATCGCAATTCAATGTATCCAACATCATAAAATCGTATGTCCTCAGCTTTTAGTGATCACTTGTGTTGTCGTTGTTGTTGTTGTGAATGAGCGGGGCTCTCATCAGAGATAAGGACCTGAAACGTAATAGGGAAGAAGATCAATCACACTGAGGAGCCAGACAACTATTGACAAGAGTCTGAAGAGCTTTAATGAGCCATTTATTCAATAGATGCACAAGCGAAACCATTCACAAAACTGTGGTTTCATTCACGACTGCAATTAATGAAATACTCTAGACTTCCTAACTTAAAATGCTCTATAAAAAGACTGTAAACAACACAATGATTACTGGCATGAAAGCAAAGAATGTTCAGGGTAAATGACCTGCATACAAAATATTAATGCTGCAGGTACATTGTACTGTGCATACACAAGCAGCTGCAGGCAGGGCTGTACATCAAAGGCAGCAAAACAGATATACTACAGTACTATTGATTTGGAAGGAAACCTTTCAGTTTCACCGTTAAAACGAGTGATCAAAATGTTGACCCATAACCAATAACCAATTGATAACCAATTGGGAAAATGCTGTACGGCCAATGTGACACAGATAATTTAAAATCTGACATCACAGTAAAGTCAGACTATAATCTGGCCCACTGCAACAGGTGGGAAAAAGTTTCATAAATAATAGTTGCAGATTCTTTCAGCCACATCAACTCAAACACACGTGATAAATGAAGGCAAAACAGAGAGAAGGAAATCTCAATGGAAATCTCACACATGAATTGACACAAGAAGCTCTGTAAACAGGAATGACTGTGTTGCCACAGGAGGGAAGTGAGCAGTGAGGGAGAGCATCCACAGATGTCATCATCAAGTTCTATCTTTTTATTGTAATATGTTTCCCAGATAAGATGATATGTGTTCGCATAAAGAGGAGTGGCATTTTTGTGAGTGAGGGGTTGGTGTTGAGGTGCATCAGAGACTCATGGTCGTGAAGCATTTAGCTGCTAAAGAGACAAATATTTCTCCCAGGAGTTGTTGGAGGCCAGAAACAGAGCAAAAACACATAATGAATATTGGACTTCTGCTGCATTCACGCAACAGCGACAGAATTGGAATAACCAAAAAAAACTCTTTTTATATAAACTAAAGTCTTCACACACTATTACAAGTTGGTTACCCCAACTGCCATAGCCTTTTGATCCCATATTTCTAATAAATTATCTACTTTTGTGTTGTATATTTAGAGGGGTTTCGATGCTACAGCCAGCGTCAAAAAATGTGTGATACCTACGGTGAAGGTTTTATGACTCCATACAGTTTTCTGCCAGGTGGGTAGAAACATAACTCTAGATGAATAATTATATTGCTCAGTTTTTGCTGGATGTAATTGTCTCCTAAGACGTTCACATTCATGAGGTGTTAATATTTCATGTTCTGTTGCCCTAAATATAAGAAAATAAATATAATAAATATGGGTTTTTAAGATGTATTTTTGCTTCCTTTACTTTTATATGAATTCAGAGAGTTTGGGGTAAGCATTTGGGATATTGAAAGAAGGCGACTCAATCAAGTCTTAGCGGTACTAGCAGAGCAATGTTTAAGTGTGTTGTTGTTTGTTATCTAACGCGGCTCTTCACTGCTCCCACACTTACAATCATCCGTGTAATGAGAAACAATATATTTTGTAATGCCTAAGTGCCATAGAATGCAGGTTCAGATTGTTGATGTGGTTACATAGGCACATTGACATGAATGCACCTTATATGTATGCACCTTACACACATAAACAAAGGCTTTATTATCACAAGCAATGTGCTGATACACTAACAGTGTTAGTGTATCAGCACATTGCGTTAGTCTAGCATGCATGCTTGCTTGGGATACATAAGCTCACATAACAAACATGCCAGCTTTCAGTCTCAGGTCATAAAATGTCAATTCTCATGGGGGATACAAACAGGCAATGTGGTGCAGCGCTGGGTATTGAGAAGGAGATGCTGACTTTTAAAGACAACATCAAACAGCCAAGAGAGACATTCAAAATGATTATAGGAAAGATGAATGGAGTTGGAGTAAGTGGTGAAGATTAGTTAAGTCTTTCTTACAAAACTGAGGCAAATGACAGAAAATTTGGGAAATAAAATCACTGCAGCTAGGCAGGCTAGCTAATCATTTATCAGCACTACATTACAGACACAGATGCCCACTCAGACCTCTCGAACATTAGAGTCAGAGTAAAGCAGAGAGCAAACAGCAGAGACTCTGAACACAGGTGCCACCAATAATTAATCAACACAGGTGTTAACACTGAGTCTAATTAACTCAAGACTGCTCAGCAGAGAAAATGCAACCAGAAAGAACATTTAGTGACGAAACAAAAAAAGAAAAAGAAACCGAACAAGGCCCCACTGTGACACAAATGATCTGCTTCACCTGGTGGTCTAAACCTAGACCTCGGGCAAGTCAATCCTCTCACACTGAGCTCAGCAGAAACTTTACTCACGGAGACCTAAAGATAAGAAAGTCCGGAGCAGACTCCATCCAACCAGTTGATTGAACTGTTGTTCTCTGAAAATGTTCATTATATATCCTGTCAACAGTCACTTCAATGACACATGTATATGTGTCATTTGGATCTAAAAATAATACCAATTTAAAAAGAAAAATAATACCAAAATAAAACAGACCTCATAATATAGCATAATACGTTTTACACTTGGCTAAAGGGGGAAGTTGGTGTCACAAGATATTATTATTATTAATTATCGCACTGGGTGACACGTTTCTTTATTTTAACGAACCTGGGCACTTTAGTTTAGTTTGAGTCCATCCACCATCCACCATCCAGGGGCTGCAAATAGTAGGAAATGTGTATTCATCCATGGCTGAAAATAGTCCCCATCGAATACACAATTTACTCCAGCATGATTAATATTCGCTTAGAACTAGAGTGCTCTGTTGTTTTGGGAAATTGTTTTGACTTTTTTTTAAACCATGAACTGTGACCCATTTTTAAAGATGTAGGTCTTCAGTAAAAAGGAATGCAAATTAGCCGTGTCTCCATCAACTGTTTGGAGCGAATAAACCCGGCCAGAGCTGAGTTTCTTCAGAAGTTGGCGGTTAAGGGTTGCATGTCCGTAATCCGCCAGCAAACAGAGTAGCTCAGCTATCTGCTCCAGTTACGAGAGGAAAATGGAGAGAGATCTTCAGGAATTTGTGCAAATTTGTTCTTCTATGTCAGCTAGTATTGGCCATGTTTCATGATGTCAGAGACAAACATTTGCACATTATGCGAGTAGCTGAGAAGACGTCGAAAGTAGAAATAGCTGTTAAGTCATGTGAGTTAAACGTTCGCAATGTCAGAATTTATTCGGCAAAAGCGTTTCCATATCCCATTTAGCGCATCAAATGCAAAAAATACATTATTTTCGCAATTGAGGAAGTTGTGCATGAAATATGTTTTTTTAGTTTTTTTTTATGGGATTTGTTGACAGCAAGAAATGTGTAGAATAACACAAGCTTTGTCCTTTAATCCTGTTTCTTTCATTTACTGTAACATGCGCTGCAGGTAAGAAAAGGTTGCCACGAAACACACGTTGATCCTGTACAACTTTGATTGTGATACAATGGTGGATAAATATATAAAACAAACACAGCTAACTCCAGCATAAAAGAGAACTTTTATTTACTAAAGAGTCCAGTAGAAATGTGTTATATTCTATGGTCTTTTTAAAATACAATCATGGCGCCTGAAAAGAATCTACATTCAAAAAGGGGACAGATTATCCCAAAAACAAAAGGAAAAACCTCTGAGAAAGTGATAGTTTACAATATTAAAAAACATCTTCAACAATATTAAACATTTGCTAACTTTGCTAAAAGCAATTAAGATCCAAAAGAACAAAACACATTTGAGTACAACACAGATATGACATCAATATACGCTCAGTAAGAGCTGTACTGATTGTACAATATGACTCATGGATGGGTGTTTTATTCTAATCAGTGCAGAGTGTTAGATTATGTTAATAACACTTCTTTATCATGCACCAAATCTCCCTGCACTGAAACAATGTGTCTCGACACATCCATATATTGTTGGCCCCGTTGCCACTCAGATGATGTGTCTCTAGACAACAGAGAAGCTTTATTAAACATTTTGAAAAAGGTGACGCCCTGCAGTTCCACTCTAATTTAATAATCAAATTAGTATGAAGTTAGAGTGATGTGTTTTTTTTCCAATATGAAGCTACTTCCACCGTCATGTTTTGCCTTGAACTGAGGGTATTCTGAATTGGCTCCATATTCAGGTGAAACTCTCGTGTCCTTTGATCCTTTAACATCAGAAGTCACGATCCCAGCCAGAGAACTCCTCTTCTGCCTTCGTCAGGTCAAGAGGGAAACGATCAAAGTTGATGTAGCAGGGGCCCTGATGGAGGAAAAGGTTATATTTTATTGAAAATTGTGAATACATTTAATACACACAGTCCTGTCAAACAGTGACTTATTAACAGTAGTGTGACCCTCCCTGCATTTTTTAAGTCAAAGGCCCTGAAAAATCAACCTGACCCACCAGATGATTTATCACACAGAAACATCTGAGAAGCCGGTATTGGAAAGTGTTGGGAAAAGGACTGGCACTTTAAAAAAGCGTGCAGGTGATTGGATGAACCATCTGTCAATCAAACTCTTACCAAAGCGAGTTGAGAGAAAAGATAAAACATCTATCAATTTACGCTAACCTCTTTAGGAGTAGCCCTTGTTGTTTTGAAAGAACAGTGTGATCTCGTGAAATTGCAAGATCACACTGTTCTTTCGCGTAACAAGTTTTCCCCTCAAAATTGTATTTGCATATTTAGTGAGGTATATTCCTAATTATAGAGGAATACTGATGATTTGAAAACACATTTTAAAAGGGATTTAAAATGTCAGTATGTGTTAAAAATGTCTTCCACAAAGTGAGCCGTGCTCTTTGTTTCTATTTTCCTTAAACCAAAGGTAAAAACCACTTTTCACATAATAGTAAAAATAACTCCACTCCAGGTTTGACTTGCCTTGCGTATGAGCCGGACTGTGGGGGCGTCGAGCTGACCCACACGCAGCTTGTGCCAGTTCATACTGCTGAACCACCTGAAGGGAAGAGAAGGAGGATGATCACACGTCAAACATAGTGAGAAAGCCAGTCATCAGACAAGAAGACAAGACAAAGGTTTACGAGGCATCACATATGCCACTGTTACCTGTGATGCCGGACATCTTTGATTCCATTCTTGGTGTTTCCTAACCTCTGACCCGGCCGAGGTCTGCAATTAAAAACACAATACATCATGCATAAACAACACAAGTGCATATATGATACAGTGTATTCATATGCAGGTATGTTCCATAATTCATGCTCTCCTCTGGGAGTAATTGTATCATCTTCTCGAACCCCTATAATATTCACATACACAAGTTATTCAGGCAATACATTGAGTTAATTTTAAATATACTAGAGCATTATCAGCATATAAAACTGCAATCAGCATATTTGTCTCACCTGCACATTTTGCTGATAATGGACTTGGCTGCCTCACTCATGTAAGGTGGGTATTTGAGCACCGCGTCCAAAATTTTGGCATAAATCTTCTGAGGCTCTGAACTTGAAAAGGGAGGGCTGACAGGTTGAAAAAAAGAGAGAGAAGTGTGATGTTTTTCAATCTTTCAATGGTCTGACATAAACAAAATAAATTAAAAAAAACATCTAGTTGCTGCTGGGAAACCTGAACCTGCAACTGCAGATACTGGCTCATGCAGAAGTCAGTCACATTTCCCTACTGCCATCTACTGGTTAACACGTGTGTGTTTCTTTTGTCACATAAAATCATTCTTTTGCTTTGAAATTTAAATTTTTTGCCATTTATTAATAGGTGCTTGTCAGATATAAACCTTACAGGACAGAATAAATGCTTTCTTCCAAATATGGGTGGGTGTATAATGATTACCTTCCCACCAATAGCTCATAAATCAGGATGCCAAGGGACCAAAAGTCCACTGCAAAGTCATGTCCCTGGTTCTTGATGATCTCTGGGGCCATGTACTCAGGAGTACCCACAAATGAATAGGTTTTCTCTCCACGCACCATCTCTTTGGAAAAACCAAAGTCCACCTGCAGAGACCCACACACACACACACACACACACACACGCACACACACACACACACACACGCCACATGTGAAAACAGTAGTGAGCTTAAAGAATACAGCGCTGGACACACAGATGTGTACTCACCAGTTTGACGTAGCCCTTTATGTCCAGCATCAGGTTCTCCGGCTTCAGGTCTCTGTACATGATGTTCTTCTTGTGGAGGTAGGCATAGGCCTCCACCACGCAGGCGGTGCAGAACACAGCGATGGGCTCGTCAAAACGCCCTCTGAAATCACAGACATGGAAGACTCTCCAACAACGTCCTCCTCTGCTCGCTTTAATTTGGTTGCAAACTAATTTATGACCTTCCATCACTTTCTGTTGTTGATATTTTCATTTATCCGGGCCAAACAGGTCTAAAGAGCTGAAGTTTATTTCATTGTTGTCACTATACTGTATATTTCAGTGGGTAACAGCATCAGCCGTATGAATCTGTGCAACTTTATACATTTTAAGTGTTGAGCTCAATATGTAATAATAGCAATGAATTGTGTTGCCCCACTTTGCTCAAACAAAATTTTCCTCCTCATAATATTATGTCGCTGGTTTACACTGGGGAATAATCCCACCTCGCACAACAGCGCACCCCAATATTCTGCTTGAACGAACATCTAAATGAGGACGTGAGTTGTTGTCTGTGTTTTCTCACACTTCTTTGAGTTTGGTCCAGATCTCTCCTCCCACACAGAACTCCATGACCATGTAGATGTATCGTGTGTCTTTAAAAGCAGCATGAAGCCTGCAGAGAAAGAGAAAAGTTGAATTAAAGTAGCATTAAAGACCAACTCACACCTCCAAGTTATACATTGAACTGAATGTATATGTTGTATTTAAATGATGGTGACTGTGTGTCTTGATCGTAGATACCTGACGATGAAGTCGCACCGGACGGCTTTAAGGATCTTTTTCTCAAACAACATGTGCTCCTCCTGTCTCTTGGCAACAATGTGCTTCTTGCTGACTCGCTTCATAGCGTAATATTGCCCATGATTCACAGTGGCCATCTTAGAATGAGCAAAAAACATTGATCATCACAACTATTAGTGTATATATATATATATATATATATATATATATATATATATATATATATATATATATATATATATATGAACAGATAAATGACACGATTAAGGGCCTAGCTTTTCAATAACATGATATATTAGATTCAGCCCCTCTCTCCATCCCAATCATTTCCAAACAGTTTTCTAGCTCCAGTTCCACTTCCTGCATTTTTCTGTTACTGGGGTTCAGTCTAATTTATTCCAGAAAAACTTGGCATAAAAGATTTGTTTTATGCCAAGTTTAAATGCATTTTACATTCCAGCAAATATTGAAACAGTGCTTATACAAGACAAACACACTCACCAGCTCAACGCGGCCAAACCCTCCGACTCCAAGCGTGACAGGATCTCCTTGATAGCGACCCTCTTGGTACAGCACTGGGACCAGGTCCTTAAACCTCAGAGTGGAGCCGGGACTGACCAAGACAGACGGAGAACTTTAGACAAATGCTAGTTCACTTCAAGGATTTCATGTATGTTATATATAATGATCGTTTTACGTCCTTCGGCCTGCCTCCACCCAGTCTTATCATCTCCTACAACCACTCACCTCAACTTTTCTGGCGCTTGTGCCTCCTGTAGCACTTTGGAGCTGAAAACCAAATGAATCTATTAGGCATTTACGCATCACACTATTGTCACCAAGATTCAAAAGATTCATGATTATGAAACGAAAAGATGTCTGCTGTACGTACTCGTCAAACAGCTCGAGGTGTTCTGTGGGAATCGTCTCTTCAAACACCCTAAGAGAAAGGAGTTGTTAGTGAAACTCCGTTAATCCAAAAAGTACACAACAAAAAGCTAATGCAGGGGAAACAACAGGGAACAAGGATCTTTCTATCCAGGAGCAACGGCCTGACCGAACAGCAACATTTAATGTGGAGCCAGACTCACTCCTTGTCGATGGAGAAGCAGGTAACAGGCCCGTCAGCGCTGCAAGTGGCAGTTCTCAAGACTTCCCTGCATGAGGAGAAACATTGCACACGTGAACTCAGAGAAACTGTCTGTCACTACTGTTCATACACAATTTTGTGTGTGTCAGGAATTTGAGAAATTGTTAAAATTGATGAGATCACGTTTACGTATTTTGTTTTTTGCTGCATCAGGACTTTTTCTACATGAATAAACTATGGCACATGGTTTCCTTATCAGCTATTGTTACATATTCATCAATTCATTGATATTTATGCTGCACATCTAAACAACCTCCCAATAGAACAATTAAATGCTGATTAGAGGCAAAGAACACAAGCTGCATGATATTTGATTTTTTATATTAAAAAGCCAATACCACCAAACCAATGAGTCTGTTATTAAACTGTCGATTACATGCATGGTTTTTATGTTGTTTCTTCCTCAACAACCAGCCTCAAGGTTGCTACAGAAGATTTGAACTGATTTGCATATCAACAGCACTAAAGAATTTAAGGAAATATTCATTACATTTGGTGAAGCGATTTCACGTATTTTACATTTTCACATTTAGAAGATAATTGTCAGGTTGCACAACGATAATGTCAGAGATGACAGCATCCAAAAGAAGGTGCACAACAGAGCAGTGGATGTTGCACAAGTCTGCATGCCCTGAGGCATGTGTTCCCATGGTTACCGTATGAGGGCCTGTTCCCCGAAATGCTCCCCTTTTCCCATCCTACGAATCTGCTTCTGATGCCCGTTCACGTTCTTGGTCACCAGGACCTGAGGGCGAAACACACGTGAGAGGGAAGAAGAGATCATGAGTGCATAGTATCCGGTTCTGGTGCACAGGCTGATGCAGCTCACTAAAGACTCAAATATGAGTTTACAGCCACAGTAAGCCATACCTCTCCTTTGAGGATAATGTAGAATGTGTTTCCTTCTTCTCCTTCTCGAACAATAGCATTTTTGTCCTGGTACTTCACCTAAGGAAGACAAGAAGATAACACGATTAGAACAACAAATGTAATTTCCATACACAAAACTCTATCAAATAAGTTTAAGGTGAAAATAAGGTGATTTACAGGACAACAAAGCCAGAATCATTACACTAAGTGTCATGAAAATGCCATATTTCAAGGCTACAGAGATTTAAAATATGTCAGCAACTAAAAAACTAAAAAAGGAAGGAAAAAACATTAAAGAAATAACAAAAACATATCCTCGTATTTCACTTTATCTTCAAAAATGGTTATCAAATGTGTTTCAATAGCTCAGCAAAACTGTATTTCTGCTTTATTTTCACATGAGTAACAATCACTTGTAACACATCTAAGTACACACCTCCTCCATAGAGTCAAGTATTTTGGACAGCTGGACATCATTCAGGTCCTTCAGAGTATGAGACCTGTGATAGCATACAGAAAAGGAAGCAGCAGAGATATAAATAGTTATTACATGGTCTATGATGTAAAGCAGTTACTTTATGGCAGTTTGACATAATAAGAAACCACCAAATCAAAGAAGATATTTCATGTATGTTCGCTGCAGAGTTCATAAACGCACGTCTTCAGGAAGCCCATGAGCTGCTCTCGCTTCTTCTTGGACTTGTTGGTAATGATCGTCCTGTAGGTCTGTCGCTCCATGGACCACAGACGCACTGCTGTCTTTGCTGCAACAAGTGAAAGAGTAGTTAAGACTGTTAAGTGTGGCAGCTTTCCTATAAAAGAAAAGGCTGTTATGGACTTCAAAGAAAGGAAATTGAAACCACACAGATGCAACCATTTGTACTGTCCCTTATACAAAAACACAACTAACCCCATGCTACCACAGAAAAACACAAGCGCTATTTCTACCTATAGTATGAAAATAAACTAATCTGCATGTCCTTCTCAGAGGCGTCATCCCGGGGACTGACCTTTGACTGTTGCTGTCCGTTTGCAGTTGTACAAGATGGCCAGTTCCCCGAACACGTCACCGGTGGTCAGGCTGCGGAGGTTTCGGCCTGCCTGAGTGACAAGGAGCTCACCAGCTAAAAGGTGGAAGGGCAAGAAAGTTGCTTTATAGAGAAATATGTTTTTGATGTATTTACAATCGTTATATTGTATTGATGTTTAAAAAAGGGGTTTTGCATGGTTCCTCCATCACATCCAGTCACACTGGGGCGTGTCCCCACCTGCTACGATGTACATGCTGTCTCCTTCTGAGCCCTCTTTAATGACTTCTTGATCCGGTTTGAAGCTGGATTCCGCTAAGAGGTCCACCATCATGGCGGTCTGCTCATCGTCGAGGCGGCTCAGGAAGTCGTTCTTCTGGATGGCTTTGATGATCAGATTTGTCTCGCTGATGACAGGAGGTGAGAGAAGTCATCTTCAGCAAAGGTCAATGAAATCTCGAGGTGTTAACGTGTTAACCCATCATGCATTTTTTAGGTGTTTGGACAGGAAGTCGATTGGATTTGCCAACACTGCAAATGAAAAACCCCTGTGCACGCCTACATAAATGGGGTATTTTGTCTTCAGTAGTCATAATTACCAACCTGACCATTTTCTTGACCCTCTTGCGCGTAATCTCCAGGGTCTCGGGGATCGGTTCAGAGGCAATGACAGCCGCACGGCTCTTTCTGACCTGCGGTTCAATCTCATTACCGCTCTGAGAGGGAAAATCTGAGACAGACAAACAGTGGAACGCAAAGGGAGGGTTAACTGTAAATGTCTGCAGCTGAATGTTGTATCAAAGGTCAACTCGTTCATGTCCCTGGTGCCCATGTTGGCCTCTTACCCAGATCATGATATTGACCGTGCAGCTCTTGCAAAAGTGTTTCTTTCTCCTGCAGTCGTTGCTCTATGGCGATAAAAGCAGAAAAACAAACATCACGAGGATGTTGTGCATGTGCATTCATTTTCGTAACACAAACATTTAGAAGACAGTCTCTAAAATGTTGTTATTCAAGAACTGTGATCATGACATACGGTTGTCAGTGATCTCTGGTGCCAATACACACCGGTACAGTATGATCTAATATCAGCCAATGTGTGTGTGTGGTCTGCAAGATGTGTTTAGTTGTTGTTTTTATCGCGATTCAATTTGTCAGACACATGCATTAAAGAGTTACTGTAGCCGTCAAGGTGAAACATAGTTTTGCTGTCTACGTACGCACTCCTTCATCCTGTACATAGGTGGTGATTTTATGCTCTTTACACTCAGCTCACTGTACACCAGTGGCTTAACATCGCACTATACATTGCTTCTGTATCACAGCTGGATGTGGTCACAACCCAGCTGTGATGTTGGGTGTGGTCTAATGTGAAGTTACTCTTTATTATATTGTAGGTAGAATTGTACTCACCCAGATCTTTGTTTTGCCGCTGCAGCTCCTGGTTGATCATACATTGTTTTTCTAGCTGCTGCTTCAGCTCCTCTAGTTGCTTCTCCATGACTACAGGATAAAAGAAATGTAGAAAGAAATACAAGGAATTGATGGAGTGAAGATAAACTGCAGCACGGTCAGTGGAAGGCAGGCATCCGGAAACAGACATGAAGCCTCCCAAACATGCTGTGTGCAGACTCACACACATATCATATGTCAACTGTATGTAACTATACTGATGCTTTTTCCCCAAGGCACTGAACTCTACTGCACTGCATGCACACAGCAAGAGCCCTGCTGAATAATGCAGACTAATGAAGGACAGTCAACAGGGTGCTTTCTGAATGCTGTCACACCCTGCCAGCTCGTGCTAAAGATCTGTTGACAGAACCTGTTTAAAATAGTACAAAAACCTTCATTATCAGCTCGCTCTTTGCAGACTGTATGCTATTTCTTACTCTCCCGGTTTGGTTGCTTCTGCAATAATGTGACATTAACAGCCTCTGCTGTATAATTTAGTGTTTGAGTTTGAGAGTGGAACAAAGAAACAAATACGTGCGCACGCAAACAAATGAATGAACCTTTACGATCCATACAAACACAAGGTTCCTGCACCAATATCCTGAACACACACATCGGCTTCAGGAGGTGGAGGAGCTGTCGGCCTCAGAGTGCTCATCACGTGACCCCCCTCCCGAATTATCCGCTGCCTCACCCTGAACATTGGACAGCGCTGAGATTAGACATTATGTTAAAGCAAATCATAAAGTCGCTGAGCAATAGCCCATCAAACTGTGGTGGAAAAATAAAATGGCTCCTGATCTACTATTAAAGAGGGGTGTTTCTTTGATGCAAGTCTGAGCTGAAGGTGAGTTAAACATTGGGTTCTTGGAAAAAACATCTTTACAGCTGTCACCTATAAATAAGATGTGATATATTCCATCACACCAATGATTCACCATCAACTACAATGTGATAATCTAGTCCAGTGCAAAACACAATGCCACTGCGGTGCCAGGAGTCAATAGACCTGTGTTGCAGGGAAGACAGTGTTTGATGGTGTTAAATTGTTACAGGGAACACAATGGCATGTACGAGATTCTGAGGAAGCTTAAATTGCAGCTATAAATAAAGACTACTGATTGGGATGATAACCTTTAGAGCCCGCTGGTCAACATGCAAAGAAGGAGAACACCAGGAAACAGTGATCCCATTGCACTCCACTGGTTGTGTATTGGCTGTTTTCTTTCATTTATTCTTTTATTTAGGTGATGCAATGGAGACAACATACTGGGATATTTCTTTTATAGTCTATCAGGTTTGACACACATGTTGAACAATGATCGTTGGAAGCAGTGATTCACCCAGCAACTGATTCCAGGAATGAACGGAAAGTAGGAAATTGGCAGAGATACATTTTAAAAAGGGGGTATTTCTATCTGCTTGTCAGCTGCACAGGAGCAACAGGATGCCCCGGCTGATCACCATTTTACTGATTTAGGCAACACACTGTACACTCCATACTGCCTCATTAGTAATGCATGGCCAAGTGTAACTACAGCTGAATACTCATAAGAGGCTCTGTAAAAGGACACAGGAGAGGGCATGTCTAGTCTGTATGTGTGTTTAAGTTAAACCCTTTCACTGGATATTAACATGTAGATCATCATCGTTTAACTTAATAGGCAACAACTGCATTGCCTCTATGAGGGAAGCCATGAAAATAGGTTTATGTTGCTGTTTACAAGTCTGCAAAGGTAAAAGTTTGCACTTTAAACACATGGAGCCATCCTCTTTAGCCACCATGACATCCGACTCTCAAAGTCACAAGTGACATGTAGACACACTCACCTGCAGGCTGTGTGTGGATCAGGAGAGTAGATGAATGTCTGTCCAGCCTATAAAGGCCACATGGATCATAGGAGCCAAATAATCACCCTGAACTGCTCACAAGATCCACTCCCAGCTGTAGAGAAGTATTCGCTGTTTGTTCAATACCTGCTTGACCCCCAGACACACCTGAGCAGATACTAACGTGCAGTCTGCAACCTCTCCAGAATTACTTCATCTTCTACCGCTGCACACTTTCTCAGCTTGCATTGCCATGTCTGCTCTTCAGCTTTTACTATTTTTACTTCTCCTTCTCTCTCTCTCTCTCTCTCTCTCTCTCTCTCTCTCTCTCTCTCTCTCTCTCTCTCTCTATGTCTCTGTCTCACCCTCAATCTTTCCTCCTAGTTGTCTATCTGTCAATCTCAGCAGCTCTGGTGTTGAATCATTAACGATAACCTGAGGCTCCTCCCATCACACCAGGTAGAGGTACACGGGCAGGTGGAAGAGGAAGAGGAGCAGGATGGACTGAATTTGGGGTGTGGAAAAATTATCCTGCGCAGCTGCCAAAAAGCACAATTTAACCACTTTTTTCATGATTTCAATGCATTCTATTGTCGCTAAGAATTAACCTGTGTATCCTGTTGTTGTTGTTTTTTTTTACTTGAAAACATAACTGCTGATTTGTGATTTGCGTGACATTTAGCTGTGATATGCCATCGATCATTTCCTGCAAACGAAGAAGGCAAATAACTGAGGGGAGGCAGAAGTAAATAATGAGAAAGTTGTAACAGATGACAGAAAAGGGGAAGTGAATTATTCTACCATCATATTTGTTGTAAACCGAGGAAAAAGATCCAGTTATTCAAAGACAATCTCTTCATAATATAATCACAGTGAGTGCCTTTCCCCTGAGAGGCATATTCACATAAGTGACAGCTGGAGTTGAGGGAAATTATCCAAGCTGAGGGCAACCAGGACAACTCTGATTATAACTGCCCGAGTTAGAAAGCGCCTACCTCATTAGCTTTTTCCACAGTTAATTCCTGGATGTTTTCCAGGCTTCAGCGTCATTAAATCAACCTAAATGAGGCTGAAGGGTTAGCATTGTGACAGAGGGCGTGGGTCTTTATTGTTCACAGTTAATTATTGATCTAGTTAATAAACGACAACGAGCGCACCGATCAGAGATAAAAAAGGTTCTTGGATTTCAGCCGTGGAACAGGAGGGAACTCAGTGACTTGCAGTGTAACGTTTTTCCATTCGGTCCAATAAGGTGATTTGTTTTATATCGCCATGTTTGGATCAGGTTGCGACTGTTGCTATGACAGCCACTTATGAGACTTATGAGTTTCACGGACATCTTCAGTTTGCAATCACTTCCAGATGTTAAATCACAAACTGAGATTTAAATTTGTATTATCATCATTCTTTAATTCAAGTGTGATTCACAAAAAAAAAAAAAAAAGAGATTGTTCATAATGCCCAGAGTTCTTTCAGGTGAAGTGTGACAATCATAAGTGATGTTGTAAACACTCTGTGATTGTGGTTACTGAAAACAAACAAAAAAGGATTTGCCCAATAAAAATACACATCAATTCAAGGCAAGTGAAAGTGGTTAACATCTGCAAAGTGCTGATGAGCAAATCAACTCAATATGCCAACAATTAGCAACATTTGCTGCTATAATCTTCATATGTCTTGTTCAGAGTCCAACAACTGTAGCATCGAGTAATAATGACATACATCCTAAATTCCCTTGGTAATTTAATTACAAAATGATGCGTTTGTTTCATCAGTGCACTATTGGTGTTACACACGTAATAAATCCTCTAGTCTACATGTTCTTGACTAATTTGAAAAGACATTCAGTTCACACACCAACCGGGATGAAATCAGTGATTAAGTTAAAAACAAATGACCACCTCTAACTACAAACTAGATAGATGTTGTTGTTTTTTTATCTATTGCCCATTCCCCAAACGGTGTGCATCAGTGTGAAACAAAAGGCAGATTACAACACGCACAAATTCAAAAAACGCTATTAAATTATTGACAGCAGGTACATATCTCAAGTACTTTTTACAGTGTCAGCTTATTCACCTCTGATGTACTGCATAATTTACATTGCAATCAAGCACACTGCAAAACGCATATACAACCACACAATACACTTTCACATTTCATTTTTATGTTTTAAAATCCCCAAAATTGGAATATAGACCTATTTTACAATGCCATAAGTATTTTCTTCACGGCAGCTGTGTGTATTCCAGCTGTGTGTATTCCAGCTGTGTGTATTCCAGCTGTGTGGGTGTTATCAGGTGGAGACTAACAGTTGTAATAACTGAACTGTTAGCAGGATTACCTCAAAGTACGGTAAACATTTAGAAATGGTATGCATGTGAAGCATGAATGCAGGGCGAAGATGTGGGGGAGAATAATCTTTTGAGGAATGTTACACACTTCAAGGAAAACAAGTCTTGCCAAATCAAAGTAACTTATGAGGCAAAACAAAACAGCATATCTGTATAACAGTTATTCTCACATTCAGTTCATTTCTATTTAAATTACATTTTAAAATAGTATTTAAACTTAAAGCACTCATTTTCTTTGAATAATTGTGCGTTTTGGTTTCAACACACACCATAAGTGCTCCAAGTTACGTTGGGACGGCGCGGGGAAAAACAACATGATTAAAATCGATTTATAGTCTATTGACTTTTTTTTTTTAAACTAATGTAGAAATAATTTTTTGAGTGTGTGTTGATGCAATATTAGCATTGACTTAGTTATGCACCTTTTTTTAAATCTTCTTTGATTGTTCATTAAAAGAGAACCCGAGAAGATGAGGAGGTAGATAGCATATAGCTGCAGTGAGGTCACATGATTGTACAATACAGTTGGTCATTCTCTCTGCACACATCGAGGAGACCCAACATTTCTGTGGTATGATGATGACGTGCAAAGCTGAGCAATGCATTTTTTGTGAATAGCTTTTCTACTGCTATGATGCCAGTGACTTCATAATCTTCTCAGCTAGCAGTAATCCTAGTTCAGAGTACAAACAGAATGATGAGGGAGGAAGATGATCAGCTCCTTTGCTCGTCTTTAATGCCACAGGCTTTCCTGATGTCCTTAGGGTGTTCGAAGGCGGCTTGGACAAACTGGCCGAACAGGCGCTCCATGTAGCTCTCACCCCGGGGAAACAATCCCTGCAGGAAGGCGATGTGTCCACCGTGGGCCGTCAACAGCAGAGCGACATTAGGCAGGCTCTGGATGGTGGTCAACGGGAAGGCTGTGCGTCAAGGAAATACAGTGAAAAAGATTTAGTGAGCTAGTCTTGCTAAGAAATGTGATAAGACACTTTTTTTGTAGCATGGAGAGTACATTTTAATCATAGCACAGGAGAAAGGATGAAAGAACAACTTCAAGGGTTTTAGGTGGAAACACATCCCCTTCATACATTCTGAGAATGCATTCACACACACACACACACACACACACACACACACTTTTAACATAACATCTGTCAATTCATAGAACTGATCACAACAAAATAAAACCGAAACATCATCAAGTGAAAAGCTACATCAGAAACTGTAAGCTCAACACAATGCTCATCTTCTCCTGTTGTCCACTCACCGTGTTGGGGAGAGAAGGGGTCATCAGCAGCGTTGAGACACAAGATGGGAACTGCTGTATTATGGAGTTTGTTGTCTGGGCTGGCATCAAAGTAATAGTCCGAGCAAGATTCATAGCCAAACACCAAAGAGGTGAAGCGCTCATCAAACTCACGGATAGTCTGCGCCTAGAAGAGAGGGGAAGAAATTAAATGAAAAGGAAAAAGGAAAGGCCGTCAAACACACCATAAAAGGAAATAGGAAACTATGATAGAAAAGGAAATGTAAAGGACGGACCATACCTTCAAGACATAGTCGATGTCCACCACTTTCTCCAGAATCTTCCTGTGCCTGTGAGAAATGTGTTTTGTAAACTGAGTCTACAACAAATTTTGAAACTATAGGAATTTATGAAAATGCAACTTATCCGACCTGGTGACCGCGGTACACAGGCCGTTGGTGAGGTATCTATTGAAGAGCAACCAATTGAGTGGTTCTTCCATTGAGGCAGCCGACTTCAGCGCATTCCAGGGGACTGAGATGGTGAAACCCGCCACCATCCCGGACTCTGAACGTTTCCGGGCCAGATAGTTTAATAATAACATGCTGTATAGGGTTCCAGGAGAGAACATTACAGGAAAAGACGACAGCAATTTGACAAAAAGCAGAGAGGAAACAAAGATAGGATCAATTTCACCATAAAATAACTTTGATCAGAGAAATGCAAGCCGTTGGAAACCATGACACCATGCACCGACTCACCCTCCCAGAGACACACCAGCACCAAGCACAGGGGCAGATGGGTAAAGTCCTTTAATGTGGTGCACCACATGCTCAAGATCTGAGGTATTGGCTGCACAGTAGGTGACAGGGGTCTGAAGCGAGCAGAGGGATAGAGGAGCGTCATACTATGCTGTGTTCAAGTGCCAGATTTTGTGTTTTTTAACTGCTCCAAAAAAATCCAGTGAAAAGACCAAAACCAGTATTGCCTTAGCTGGTCTCTCAATACTTTTCATCAATGGAGATCTATGGCACAGACTCCCAGTATAAGCTAAATGAGGCTTTGGATAGACTGAACAATGTATTGTTGTCAATTCCCTTTTGGTCTTTTCATGGGATTTTCTGACAGTAAGAAATATCCGGCCTTATTATTTCCACCAGGAAATGATGTATTAGGTTGTGTGTGTGTGTGTGTGCCTGTCTGTCTTGCAGTCTGTCTTCTGCTAATCTCACATACTGCTGGACCCACTAGCCTAATACTCATAGTGGTAGTAATTTACACTTTTTAAAAACAGATTTTATTGAGAACATATTTCATTAACTGTTTTCTACCGTCACTGATTGCTGACGCCTCACAACTCTTCACCAGCCAGTGGGGCCGCAGGTGATCAGCAACTGCTTTGTGTGAGTGAAATATGCGTTTGCTATGCTTGCGGTCTAGACGGTGGGCAATTGTGGCAATTGTACATAAATTCAATCAGACATTACAGCAGTCTTCACTGCAGACACCCATCTGCACTCTGAGTGCACTTGTCTAGCTCTTAAAAATGTGTTGTAAATAGCAGCAGAATTAAATGTGGCATGGCCGCAGTTTATTAGGTCATAATTACACTCACCAACAGCTCTTCCCCTCCGAGCCCTCTGTTGTTGAAAACTACACATCTGGAAAAAGAACATGTCTATGATCACAGCTACAGCAGCTACTGGACGTTAAATTTAGTGCAATTAAAATAAATCATGTGTGTTTTGTTTTGTTTTTTGTCAAACCTTTGTGTTACTCCTTTGAGATGAACTTAGTTCTGATTAAGTTACTGATTAGAAAGGTTTAGGCTGTTTACCTTTCACTTCGGATTTTGTCACACAGATAAATAATTGTATCATTAAAGAGTCAAGGAGTTGAGCACAACAGACCTGTAGCCGCGGCGGGTGGCTTGGTTAAGGGCGTGGAGCACATAGGACTGCTTGCTGTTGCCTGTCAGGCCTGGGAGGATCAGTACTGTGGGACGAGTAGAGGACTCTGGGTAGGTCGCACTATCCTTATTGTCCATCCAGTCCAGAGAAATCTGACCTCCATCAACCGTACTGATTAGCTCACTGATGGATGAAGGGAGGATTACTAGAGCACATCAATTTAAAGATTATAAAACATAGAGAGATACTGTCGAAAGATAACAGGATGACTGTGTACACGTCAGCAAAAGGAACATAACAGAACAAAGGTAACTCGTTCAGGAGGGTCATCCTACTTGCGATAAGTGACGGGGGGTCTGGACTTGAGGACGGCACAGACCAGTGTTTGAAGCCGGCCTCCCCAGCACCACGGGGTGGGACTGAAGCGGTCAGCCACCACAGGACAGTACTTGTGGAGGAATGCACTGAAAGGCGTGCTGGAGACGAGGGCCGGTGCCTGAGAGGAAAATAGTCCAAATGAAGGGGCAAAAAAACACAGGTTTCTTGACATTAGTATACTTGTGACGTACAAGAATACATATATATATATATATATATATATATATATAGTATGAGGGGTCCGGAACTTCACAAGCAGAGTGTGTATGTGTGTGTTCATGTGGTGTGGTAAACAGTACAGTGTCTACAAAACCTGAGAAACAAAACCCAACATGAAACCACCTATTTTGTATGAAAACACAATTATCATGCAAACTTTCATACTATATGTATTAGTTAACTTGCCCATGACATCTGGACCATAGCATACAAAACATACAACATGAGTATTATATAGTATTAAACCAGCACTCATTGAGTAGTTGACATATAATGAAAGGCGGGAAGATGAATACATATATACATGTTTAAGTCATATGTGAAGTTACAATAGCAAACATTTTCAGGTCCTGGATTTGCTGTTTTTCAGTTGTATATCATTGTAAATGTTATATAATATTGGATTTTTAGACCGCTATTATTTGAAAGCATCACCTTAGGCTTTTGGAAATTATTAATTATAATTTTCCAAAATGTTTATTATATTTTGTAGACCAACGCAAAAACTTGACTAATTGACAAGATAATCCGCAGATCGATCAATATTATAAATAACCGGTAACAATATTCTATTAACACATGTAAGTGTTTATTAATGTGGCTGTCAACAGTTATAACTCCTCTTGTGAGAGGTTAATGACTTGCACATGAAGTGGGTAAGAGGTGCTCAAGACTAAAAAAAATATGATATATTTATTATATTATTACAACTATCTTCAGTTATGTTACTAAGCATTCGTTAACGGGCTGACGCTTCATTCATAAACCCGACAATTTACTCAGTAACTAATTTCTGATGTAAAATAAAGATAAAGACAAAACAGATATATTAAGCCTTTATAAACATCTAATAATGACAACTACTTGTCAGATTTTGAAAGTTACATTTCTCCTGAAAAAAGGAGCAAAATAATTTAGCCAAAGGGACATTTTCTCACATATTTATTGATAAATAAGACAAAAAGGACCAGGCAGACCGTCATAATTACATATTTAAAAGGGTTAAACAACCACAAATGAATAAAATATAGTAAATCCTCAAACAAACAAAAATATAAATGAAATAAACGAGAAGAGTAGAAGAAAACAGGACAGATAGAGCATAGATACAAGAGAAAAGGTGCATAAGTGCGGTCATTGCAGCGGCACCGCTCACCTTTACCACAATGACTGACCTGACACTTGCGGCCCCACAGATAGTACAGTGCGGCGGTGAGGGAGCAGATGACCACCGTGTACGGTCTGGAAACACACTCCCAGTATGTTCTCCAGAGCTCCGAATGTGATAAAAACATTGCTATGGTCTATTTGTTAGTTAGCTACAGAAGAGAGCTAACCAGCTAGCTTAACGGTACTTAACGGTTAAAACGACTCCTTAACCGACACAACGGGACAGATACAAAAGGACGCTTGACGTCAGTTACAGTAATGCCTGACAACCTGCCTTCATCACCACCAGCTAACGTTAAAGGTGTGTGACGGCCGCTCCTTTTTCTCCATGGAGTCCCATCACCTCTGACAGTGATGAAAAAAAGCCGGTATCCGCCTGCAGGCTTTCCTCCAGAAAGCAGCTGCTTCCGGGTTCTCGCGGACAACGACCGAAGATCGTATGTTCAAAAGAGACGCCTCCGATGTCAAAGGACGCCTCCGCTCGTGTTGTACGCCCCACCGCCTTCCCCGTGGATGAGGGTGGGCTAGCGAGGGTATTCACAGACGGGACTACAAATATGGAAGTTAACTGACGCGCATGCGCCGTTCTCCTCCTTTGTTATTTAACGCCGGCCGGTTGGCCACATTCTGTCCTACTTTAAACAAGCTTATATGCATAGGATATGGTTATAGGTGGAGAACTGCACATGCGCATTAGGCCAAAGAGGTCACATGTTTTTAAAATAGTAAAATGAATGTTTGTCAACTGTCAAGTCAAAGTCAATCAAATAAAGTATTCCACCATTTGATGCCCACCAGTTTGATTTGAAGTGTACTTCATGAATGTGAGGGGCTAAACGCGTTGTTTGATTAAAACCTCTTTGCCCAGACCCTCAGGGAACCCGCAGATGTGTCTGCTTCTTTGTAGAAATTCCATTAAAAGCACATTTGTTTGGACATATAATAATATAATATAATTGTAAGTGCCAACATCTAGTTGTAATACCTTTCAACTTATGCGTGCTTACATGGTGTATATTCAAACATAGGCGTGCGTTTGGTTAAATTATTGCAAACGAATTATCTTACAGCACCCGGTATTCCGGTTTAAGAATAGAGTGAGAGCTCTCTCCTACATGTCCAAGCTTTGTAAGAAAGAAGAAGAAAAGCACTTGACGATGAAATCCCGTTAAGTCCACGTCTGCCATGTTGAACGCACACAGATAATAACATCTCCTTTTGAAATGCAAATATAAACTGCAGACACTGGCTCACTCAAAAAGTCACACTTGTTCCCTTGTATATAAGCTAACTTGGTTTTATCCAAACTGGAGGTAAACATAGGGATTTATACAACAATAACAAAGCCAGCACAAAGGTTCTTGTTTCACAATTTATTCCCTGTTGATCACATGAAATCGCTCCCTATTTTCCTTTAAATGCAATAGGCAAGTGCCTTACAAAATAAGGTCTTAATTTGAATCTTTCTTGATTTTATCTAGTTGTGTGGGATTCCTGTTACCACCTCTGACTCAATACCACACTCGTCATTTCCACGCTTGATCTTGAAGAAACCTGAAATGAGAAGACACAAAAACATGATTTAAATTTCTTAACCATATCCCTCATTGCCAAAGTTATATAAGTGACCAAGAAACATGACGTCCCAACCCCTGGCTGTGTCGCACCTTTATCTCCCCAGTCACCGTTCCAGGAGTTTGCAGCCAACCAGTAGGGCGTCCCATTCTCCTCCCCCCAACCGAGGATCTTGATGGCATGACCGCCCAGCATGTCACCTGTCAAATGCTGGTACACACCTACAGTAGATAGCATTGAGTGCAAAAACGCAGGCCTTAAAGGACAACAGTAGTGGTTTTCCTAATTGTAATATCTATAATGAATACTAAAATGTTAGTCAACCTGTCAAAAATATACTACATGTATATTTTGTGGAACAGTTACACACATTTAAGTTGACCTTTTCTTACTTATTTTTTTCTTGCTGTATAAATAATACTAATTTTAAGGGCTCATGAGCAAAAACAGTTGGGAACCATTATAGTAGGATTCAAATTTGGAAGACAAAGAAGCAAATATGGACGGTATAATGATAATGCGTTTTTGACAAAGCATAAAATGAACAAATAAAATATGGAGCCAAATTCAGGGCAATAGTTTGTTCATTTGAAAAAAAAGAACCTGAACCGTTTTGGTCTTCAACTTTGAAAAATTCAATAATGTATTCGAAATAAAAACATTTCGTTTTTTTTTGTGGTTAAAACAAGTTTTTTGGGGGGGGGTTAAATATCATTTTCAGCAACAGATTTTATATTTTCAACTTTCACTCTTTCTTTTACAGTTTCGAATCTTATTTTTTCGTGTTCAAATCTTTTTTTTTTTCACTTTCAGACTTTTGACCTGGATCTGGCTCCATAATAAAGCAGGTCAAAGAAGTTTCAATTGAAACGGCTTCAATTGTAGTAAACTACTTGTTTTTCTGCCTGCCTGCCGGCATGTTGCTGTGTGTTGAGGAGAGGTTTCCGTGCTTACAGTATACAGTTTCAGAGTAACAGCTATTGGGGAGACAAAGTCAAACCCGCCTCACCAGTCTTGTACAGCAAAAAATCTGCATATACAGAGAAAGCTGCCTCCACTGGCCCGTTCTTGTACAGCTCGGTCATGATCTGCTCCTGCTGGGACGGGACGCTGTATGAGCGTTTACCTGAAGAGGGAGACACAGGAAACAGAATGCTGTGTGACAGAGAAGCTACAGTAGTGGGGGTGGGTGGGTAACTGGATCATTTTGGAGGTGTGTACCAAAGTGTTTGTCCTTCTGATAGGACGGCGAGTATCCATCAATGCACTGCTCTTCACACTTAGGAGTTTCCCCTTCACCCTGGCAAGGAGGACGAGTCCCATTCACGTGATGCTCACAGGGAGCAATGCTGTAGGGTTGGCAGCCTGTCAAACACACCACCGTTTCAGCTCACACTTTACTGCATTTGAATAATTCCTGAAAATCTGTGTAAAACCCATCTCAGTTCACACTTACCGACTTTGGAGGCATACAGGCCTCCTGTCACCAGCCCTTTCTTTGCCCAGAACTCCCAAGCAGCAGAGGGATAACCACCAAAACAGCTGCGTCCACAAGGAAAATAAAAACGCCAGCGGCGTTGTTGTTCAACGTCCTCTTAAAAGACCTGGAATGCACTTTGTTTTGTTCCTCAAATACTCACCCCATGCCACATTCATCACAGCAGGACAGCAGATCTTCAGCAGAGATCTCCAAAGAGACCTTACCACTGCTGTGGATGCATAACCTGTCGGATATCGCCTCCGCCGCCCCAAAGGCCTGCGTGTCAATCAAAGGCAACACCGGTTTAAGACATCTACTGGCTTCAACGGAGCAACTGATCAACCACTGTCGTGGCTTCTTGTCGGTCTATCTCACCCAGCAGGACCCACATGATCCCTGGTCTCTGATCTGTTGGATGGTGGGACAGTTGGGCCACTGCTGGCGCGCGTCGAAGCTGTCAGGTAGCTTTATGCCCTCTGTACTGTGAACCCTTGAACAAGAGAGGACGGTCACTGAGCACTGCAGATAAGATGAACCTACTAACTGTCACCTGTTTGGGCATGCAAGAGACTGCACACACACACACACACACACACACACACACACACACACACACTCTCACGCATGGTTAAACTTACACCTCTGGCAGCTTGGGTCCATTCAGAATAGTCCCACACAGTCCCTTCACATAGCTGATATCGATGTTGTGGAAGTTCTGCCCGGCCTGGTGGAGCAGGAGTAGTGGAGTTAAAATGAGAGATCGCAGAAATCACAGGATTCATGACCACACTCTGTGACAGCAGGTTTCCTCAGGTGGCCATATGCTGCAGAGATATATAATCACCAGAAATGCCCTGAATTGACTCACCGCCCAGGTGGTGTTGGCCTTGTTGATAAACCGGACCATCTCCGAGGAGGCCTGAGTGAGGCGAGGCCGAGCCTGGGTGACGGAGACTGTCACGAGTACACAAAGGAGAGCCAGTGGACGCATCCTGCAACACAGAGGACAGTCAGACTTCAACATAACCAGCTGGATGTCCACCAATGCTCAGAGGTTTCCGTTTTATGAGACATGTCAGCGTTTTATGAGGCATTGCAGCATGAGCATCACGAGCATCACAAGGCAATGACAATAAAACAAATGTAGGTCACACTGGAGTGTCTTCTTTCTTCTCAAAATATGTAAATTATTTGAGATTTCTTTCATAATTCAAGTAATAGAATTTGGAGTTGGACAGAGTTGCACATACACAAGTATGAAACAACTAGAGAACAGTTGTTGCAGGTAATTGCAGGTAATTGCAGATAGTTGCAGGTAATTTTTTGTTAGCGTGTAACTTAGTACTTTTTAGGTCATAGTTATTTGTGACAAGTTAAAACCAATTCAAAAATGATGGTCTTGTTATATTTTCACTGGCTAGATGATCATTTGTGATTTTGTGGACTCAAATCACAACAGATCTTTAGAGGTAAAAATCTGTTGGGATTGAGTCACAGAGTCAAGTGACCAACAACTTTTTAATCAGAGAAGAATATCAGCTGAATTTATAATAGATTTGTTGGTATAATAACAATTCACCGTGGCAATACACTTGTTATAAACACCAACTATCATTGAATATATAAATGTAATTCTAAATCACCCCCTCAAACAAAAAACAACTAAATCTCTAAATCTAAGTCTTAACTTTTACCTGCAGTTTTGATGGACTTTCTTCTGAGCGATTCCTTTCTCTTACTGAACAAAAAACACGTCCTCTCACTTCTTAACGTCCTCTTTACAAGCAGAAAGTTATGGAATCACACGTCTGGTAAATGAATACATCGTCAGTCAACATCTCATGTGACCTAATAAAAGTGTCCTTCCAAAGATTGACACGTGATCTGAAAATTAAACGAGAAAACATTTGCAGCTTATAATTATCATGAACTTGATGAAAATATTACCTTTAAATTGTTTTGTTTCATATTGATGGCCCTAAGATTTCTCATGAACAATCTCAGAAATATAAATAACAAAGAGCAGTCCAATATATAAACATTGAAACCGTGCTGTAAAATGTAAAAGAATATATAATTTTACAGTCTGGAAACTATAACATCATTAGCTGAGTTTAACTATACCAACTATAATGAATGTAATAATAATGAACAGGCTGTAAACCAAAGAATGACAACAGTGCGACAGTTTAGATTCTTTCTCCTCTTTATTTGTTAAAATATGTACAAATCAAAATGACACATTACATAGCAATGTTTGTAGCTCTCCTTTGGTTCTGTACAAGGTTACTGTGTGCTAGCCTTTCTACTCACCAAAGCTGTGTTAAGGACACTTTAACTAGCCATCTCAAAATGCATTTAATTCAGACATCAAATGTACCAGAAATTACATTTGTTCTCATTCAAACAGTTCATGTCAAAACTACTTTGGAATAGCATTCTTCTTTTCTCATATCAAAAGGACAGAGTTGAAATAGAAAGAATACAAACATTAAACAACAAATTAGACAAAATCTAAATTTGGTGATCGTGTTCCCCAAAATAAATCCTAAAATGTGGAGGGTCATGTACTGTGCATTTCACCACGTGTCTTGAAATGGTCAAATATGATGTATAATTTGACTCAAAAGGGTCAATCTGTAACAAAAAAACAACGACACACAATCGACATAAACAGCAAACAACAAACAAAATGCCCTGAATTGTTTCTATGCGCTATTTATGCTGGTGAATATAATCACACATCACCGTGTGTAAATTATTTACTCTGATGCAGGATGGACTAGCAGAAATCACTTTAAACAACGTAAAGACAACCTGCTGCTCCCAGAACCGCTCCATAGTAGGGCTGCACAAAATGATATCTTAAAAGACTCCGATATTGCACCCGGGATTGTTTTGAGCCAGTTGAAAGAGAGTATCAGTAGAAAATTCGACAGTTCAGTCTTGGAAATAATTTCCTTTCATTTTTATATTTAAAAAAGCAATTTGTTGTATCTCAGCAGTACCGTATTCGAAAAAGCAGCAGAACTGAGTAACTTTTAAATCTGTGTATTTATCGCAAGTAATATCTTCTTTGCGATGTACACCATCATCACATGTTTTCCTTATATTGTGCAGCCCTGCTAAATATGTCCACGGTCCTGTGACGGCCGTAATGAAGAGAGAAAAAGTGGGAAGAAGTACTTCAGTCGGAGGGGAACGGGACCTCCACGGTGGGCAAAGAGGCTTTCTGAGTCTGTGGGCCCCAGGAAAGGTGAGGGCAGATGGGTTCACTGTCCCTGCATGTCGCCCGTGCCCTGCGCCTGTGCTGCTGTGGTGCTGAGGTACTGCCAGCTGAGAGCGGCGAGCAGCATGGCGGCAGACAGGTACATGGGCGACAGGTGGTGGGTCCGGGAGGGGAGGCTGGACTGCGACAGGGCGGACTTCTCTTCGATTAGAGCCAGGATGTGCAGGGTTTTGTCCCGCGTCGGGTCCGTGTGAGAGACCTTCTGTACAATCTGCAGAGAGGGAGAGCAACACTGTTTGTGTCAAAGTGATCCAATGTGGTGGAAATGGGGACAGCAGCCCGAAAAAACACCCACCCACCTCCTTGCTGTACTGGGAGATGATGGTCTGCACGGCGCCCATGGAGGTGGCTTCCATCATGAGTGTGACAGCCTGTCCCTTCCTTATCTTCACCACTCCCTGGAACACCATGGGGTTGTTGTAGCATGACGACAGTGTAGCTATCGCCATCACCTGGTCAGGGAAGGTGTAGCATTTAGTTAACTGGAAGAAAGAAATTAAACTGACGCTGTCTTGACAGCGTCTCGTGAAAAATCTCTTGTGAGAGAACTGTCAAACATTTGTGGTACTTCTTTAAATAAAACCCTCTAATACTACTACTTGGGAAAGTCCCAGAAGAGATCAAGAACGATAGCAAACATTTAACAAATAACAAGGAATTGGTTAAAATTTATGATTTAATTACTTCCAAATTAAAAGGATATATTCTAAAATATAGAATAGAAAAAATAACCATGAATTCATATCTTTGAGGAAAAAAGGGAAAATGAGTGAGCTATACGACACAATATTTCTAATGATCCTTCAGTTTGGTGTAGCATGCAAGACAATGCATGCATATATGCAAAAGTTTCTTTCTTTATTGGATTAATGTTTTAAGTAATTTATCAGATCAGTCAACTCTATCTGATGAATTTGTATTTATGTAATCTGTTTTATTCTTTCCTCTCTTGATTATTTTTTAAATGTATTTTATTTTACTTGTCTTTTTTTCATAAGCTCTGTAACTATATCATTTCTCAAAATTAAAATTAAAAGGAATCATCATCACATATATCTGAAAACAGAACTATTGGGAGGATACAAAGCTAACAGCACACTCATTAGCTAATTAGTTCAATTAGGTCATACAAATCAAAATGACTGCGTTGTTGGAACTCGGTCAGTAACGAATCAGCGTTTACCTGCGGAATGGCACAGAAATTGAAGACGCTCTGGTTGCGCAGGCGGGACAGGTAGGTGATGACATCCGGGACGTGTCGCAGAGCATCAGTGACCAGCAGGTTGAGACAGGAGAGAGCCGACTCCAGCTTCTCCTGCTCGGCCAAGTCCTCCAGACGACCTGCAAACTGACTCCAGGCCTGCACGGGGACACAACGCAGTAACACGTCACATAAAGGTACTCTGTTTTTAAATCAATATTCAACAAACCTCCAAGCAAAAGAAGTCATGTTTTTTCTTTTATTCTCACTCTGCTTCCTCTTTTGCTCAAGTGAGTTCACTTTCAAGTGCACCCCCGCTGCTTCAATACGCACCTAATGAACAAAGTTGCACACTCGTAACAGGACAGAGGAACACGTTCTTACCTCTTCTGGCCAGAAGGCGCGTCCCTCTTGCGTGTCCTCTAGATAGTCTCGGATAATGTTAGTCTTCTGGAGGAACAGGCCCATGGAGTTGGCCAGCTCGGTGTCACGCCCCACCTCGGGGTCCTCCAGCTGGGACGCAGAGAACAGCTGAGACAGACCGATGCCGACCAGCCCCGCCACATAATGGCAATACTGCACACAGAGAATAAGCATGGCATCGGTTTATACTGTCACAGCATGGTACGTATGACAGAATGCTGAAGATACACACAGTTACTGTAATAACCATAGGTGCTGATTAAACATCTATACAACATTGTCAGAGATATGGTTATATTGTTTTAGTTGTGTTACAGGACATTTTATATAGTGTGTGGTAATGCTTTATCAGAATTAAGCTACCAGAATGACTAAAAATACAATATTAAGACAGAAAGAAGCTGCAGCGATTGATGGTAAGAACAACAGATTTTCCTCCCACACCTAATAGCATCTAATACTCTAATCTGATCATCTCTAGGGTTCCATAAACACAGAGAGATCCCTTTGTGTGGTTAAATTGTGTACTTCTTATTTCCATTTCAACACATATCCCCATCATACTTCTGTAGTGTGTCTAACATGCTTTGCTGTTATCTTAACACAATTGTAAAACAAGGTTGACATTTACCAGGTCCCACTCCTTCATGGATCCCACTTTCTTTTCAAGGAATTCGGCCATTCCGGCTCCCATACGGTGGCAGATATCGGAGATGACGTCTCTGTATTCCTGAGCGAGGTTTCTGAATTCCACCGATATCTGGTTTGCAAGTGCACATGAAGATTATAGTGACTGATTTATAACTGCTACTAATCAGAGTGACAAAGATTGCACTTGAGACATTTCTTCACATACCATCACACCAATTTACAAACTAAACTCTGTAATTCACACAGTAGATTATTCTGTTATTAAGTAAGAACTTGAATCTGTTGGCAGTCATTTTGTCTGTATATCTGTTATTTAAAAAGGAGACTGTGTCAGTAAATTAAGCCAGGAGAGTATAATATACCTGCCTACTGCATTTCATTGTGCCACCATGCAGCGTTACTCACCGTGGGGAAATCAGCCAGAACCTGTCGGTCTTTCTCATTGCTCCCGGTGAAGCGCCACTCATCCTGGTACAGGAAGGTGTGGAAATCATTCAGCATGGGAACCTTCTTGTCCAGAGGGATAGTCATGTCGTCCTCCACCGTGTCCAGCGCTCGCAGCACCAGGTAGAAAATACAGACTGCATGTCTGGACCAGAAAGACAGGAGACCGCTTTAAAACACCGCAGGAAAAATCTTTACTTTTTGACTGAAAAGCTGCCTTGTAAGTAATTCAAAAGGAACACATAGGAGCACCTGTCAAGCAGGTCATCAAAGATCTGGTGAGTCTTTGATCTGGGATATAAAGATTTGCGTTTCTGTAATGTTACTTTTAGTTATAGACTCCCCTTCTGAATGGCTGCATCAAAATATTTTTTTTCACAAGTGACATTTACAAGTCATCATTTAAGTAATTTATCAAGCAATAGTCCCAAACATGTGCTGGTTCCAGATTCTCCAATGCAATTATTTGCTGCTTTAGTCTGTTTCATATCACTGTAAATGTAATGCTGGGGGGGTTTAACTCTTGGTTAGGCAAAAGCAATTTGAAGAGATCATCTTGGCCTCTAGATATGGCCGTATCTACTATGATCACAAATATAAATAGATTAATAGATACTGAGTTGCAGCCTTAAGGGACATGTATCAGTGTATAATGTGCTTTAATTGGTAATTGCCAGAAATAAATAAAACAAATTCTTCAGTTATTATAGTGGAGATGTCAGCACTGGTGTACATTTTAATTGTTACTGGCATACTCCTCAAGTCGTAAAGAGCCATGGGTCAGCCATTGCTATTAGCTATTGATAAGCTATCTTTGTGTTTTGCTACCAGATATTATTGTGTCTCTACAGGATATGCCATCGTTTTGTTGTTGACTGTTTTCTAGAGTAATGGATCCAATCCAAGCATGTCTGAACTTTTCATAGTAGACGACTGAAGTATTTGCAGAAAAGGGAAGTATCCCAGCCAACGCCCGTGGTCCTGCCCTTCACGACAGAAAGCACGCACGCATGCAGACACACCCCCATGAAACCAGCGGTTGTTGTTTTTTTGTACCCACCTCAACTCTCCGTCCAGCGCTTGAATCACAGCTGCAAAACTCCGGCTGGTCTGGTTCAGGTACAGATAGCAGGTGCGCAGACTCTCACTCATGGACTCCTGGTGGGAGAGACAGAGGAAGCCCGTGTGTCGGTAAACGCCTGCGGGTCTGAGGGCGCTCGAGGGTCGGGCGGCCTCCTGCAGGCCCCGCTCCCCTACCCTCCAGCCCAGTAGGAGGGACCGAGGAGCGGACCCGCCGCCCCGCGGTGCAACCGAGAGAGAGCGCTTGAACATGGACAGCGTGACGGGACACTTGCAGCAAGCTCCGGCCATACGAATAACCCGACGGCACGACCGACCCCGCAGCTACAACAACAACACGACTCTGAGCATGTCGACGCCACGGCTGGTGGGGAAGTTTGAAACATGTAGCCTTAGAGGACACAAGGTGGGGGTCGAGTGAGGTGGGGGAAAAAACACTTCGGGACGCCTGGTGAGCTCAATCAAGCGCTCCACTGACCTCAGACCAGCCTCACCTCGCTGCGTAGCTGCGCAGGGTGTCTGCACACCGTGTGTGGATCTGCTGTTATGATTACGTGGCTCCTCCCACTTCTGGCCATAACAACACTAGTTGCATATTGCATAAACTACTTGTAGCTCGGAAATGTGGCCGCGAAACCCAAGAAAGGCTGCAATGCTATAGCAGAGCAGAAGGTGTTAAAAATGTAAAACACACAATCTTAAAATATGATGTCGTTGTATCTGCGAATATAATCTGCGTATGAATCTCACTCATGGTGAATAACCTTTGGACATGCATCATCAGATTGGACTCTATCAGATAGAGTTCTTGTTATTTGGAAGTTGGCTCCACTTATACATGGTAAAAATACTAAATCAAAGTTTGTTCATCCAGTTAGTTTGATATATTGTGAGCACCAAGAAAGAAAGAAAAATCGAAAATGTTGTAATTGTTAAAAAGCGTGATGGACCTTGAACATTTTGTGTTTAGTTTTACAATTAAGTGGGATTTCAACTTCTTCGGCACTAAATCTTTAAATCCAAATATCAACTGCATAACTGAATTGTGTTAACGCAATCAACAACACCTCTAATAACATGTAACCACTGGTAATATTTAACTGTTTAACAGTAAGTGTGCAGAAAATGAACAAAATGACACCAGTAATAATGCAGGAAAACATATCAAATGTAATTTATGTCTACGAATGTAGATCCCAGTGCATGCTGGGAGGGTTCACAACACGTCACTGCAATCACATGACCAACACTAAGCCAATAATATGAATGCTGATCATGGTTTCAACGCTCTGCTCATTTTGCCTTTATTTCAAAATAAGAGCGCAGTGTTACTCAAGATAACTTCATCCAGCATTAAAAAAGATATCTTTAAACTGCTTTCAAAGAACAAAATTAGCTGGATGAGAATAAACAGGACTAAAGAATTAGAGCATTAATCAAACCACATTTGCAGAACAGGACCATGAGGTCAGACAAGCTGTTTGGGGAAGTTGCTACCATGCCATACATATATCTATAGTGTTGACACCTGGTGGGAGACAGTGGGAAAGACAAGATGTATGTCTATGGACAGGTGTTGTAGTCAAATATGTGACCTGTCAGATTGTGTGATGTTAGTTGGGTTAATAGTGGACACATGTGGATACTTTGACCAAATAACAACAGGTAGAGTGCTCTACTATCATCAACATGTGTGAATATATACACACATAGTATATGGTCGTGTTGTTATAGTAAACAATATAAAAGAAGGCCTACTAAAGACTCACTGGTCAAACCATGATGCAGTCTCTGCAGTCTTTCTCTCTCTGGGTCACATTGGTGTTAAAACGTTGGGATTATCCGAGAAGCATGCGCACATCATCCATCCCCGCTGTTGAATCCTCCAAGCTCATTATGTAACGTAAATCCCAAGTCAATGATCATATTGTGTACATCTGAGCCAACACAGGAGTGAGACGTCTAATTAGTCCAAGTAGCGGTCTGTTAGAACCATATAGGTTAATCCATTACAGTGATTGACTGTTAATAGGCCTATGTGCATTTCCGTGTCGCTACAGAACAGTGTCTAGTGTGTGGTTTTAGAAGGAGGGCATAATGTGCTACGTGATCCGAGAGGCAAGTCTGTAAATGCAACCGCGTATCCATCCTGCATGCTGTCTCCATACTCATCTGACGAGTTTATTCTCGGTATATATTTTTAAAACGGAGGGTTTACTCACATAATCCAACTTTGGCATGACAGTTCTGCATCCCCCCATTTTAAATTTAAACAGGTTGAATATCTCTTCCGGGTGGCCCAGTGACTTCAGGATGTCCATGTTGCTTCAGGGTTTTCAGCTGTTACTGTGACAAACTGACGTGTAAACCTGGAGAGATGTTCCCCATCAGAGCGATGCGTCGCTGAGATGCAGCAGCACCATGGAGAGGACGCGGCTTCCAGTCACACGAGTCGTCAGATCGACCGACGCCTCTGATTGGCTGGCGAATCATGGGCATAGTGCTCGCTGTCCAATGAGCGAGCAGAGCGTCTGGTGTGATGCCCCGCCTAAGCAGACAGTCAGTGGGACGCGGCTTCTGATTGGTCAGTTATTCATCCACAAGGGGAACCGTATACCTGCTCATTTAAATTATATAATCATGGGACTGATGGGACCTGTTCATTGTGATTACCAGTGGGTTCAAACACTATTTCAATTATTGTGTCTTTCTAAGCTTTATTTTATTACGTCCATTAGTATGAATACAAATATTTTATTGTTATATATTGTTTGTTCTAACTATGCTTATCCTTTATGCCATTTTGTCTGACTGTGAGGCAATGATATCTTTGTTTGAAAAAAGAAGTGATATAAATAAAGGTTATTATGATAAGATACACTTTTTTGATCCAGGAACATTTTAATATCTCAGCAGCAGAAGTACAAGAGAATATGCATTGTTTATATAAGTAACTTTAAAAAAAAGAATGTACTATAGCACAA
The DNA here is from genome assembly GCA_038501785.1 of Myoxocephalus aenaeus. NCBI lineage: Eukaryota > Metazoa > Chordata > Actinopteri > Perciformes > Cottidae > Myoxocephalus > Myoxocephalus aenaeus. The sequence goes on from JBAMJR010000091.1 coordinate 1,628,086, forward strand.
CATATATTAAGAACATCCATGATACACAACATAAACCAATAAAGGTATTACATATACTATATACTATGTTAAATATTAGTTCTACATTAGGATAAAATAGTCACAAATAGTTGTAGAAGCTGTAATACCTTTTATAAATTGAATACAACTTGATAATTGCCTTTAAAAGATATTTTAATATGGGTTTAAATGAGGCCTCAGTAGGTGTCTGAGCTCATGATAGCCTGCTGAGTCTGAGTAAAGCTCATTGTCAAGTAGCCCATCAACAAATCAGAATAAGACATCCCAGCTCCACCTTCTAAGCATGGAAAGCATACACAGAGCTGATAACCCTTTAACTTCTCTCTCTTACTTGCAGTTTCACACATATGCACACATTTGCAGGCCCCAATAAAATGCTATTACGTTAAAATATTGATGTGGAATTGTACAATAATGCAGCATGTAGCACACAAACACCCACATAAAAAAGGAGACTGTGTAGTATACCATCCAAAACAAAATGAAACTCACTGATGTAATACCCGGCACAAAATATGTATTGGGGTCACCTTAAATCAATTGATGAAATTGGACACACACAGTGAGAACCAGGATGCTTTTTTGATACCCAAACACTCTTTCACAACAAATAAGTAGGCAAATACATTCAGTTCAGGGAAAAGACCCCTGAGAAATAGATCTATTTTAGAGCAGACTTTTTACTTGCCATATAGCCCAGGTGCAACTAATTACATTAGCGATGGCCCTAAGTGTCCCGGTAAGCTGTGACATTGTGACAGCGAGCCTCCATGCACAATTTAGAGCCCTGGTACGGTGCGTTACAGCTAATTGGCACTTGGACACTTGAATAGAACCAAGCCATTGTTCATTTGTTGCACCTGTGCTTTTCTTCTTCTTACAACAAGTCAAAAAGGGCTTTTACCAACACATTGTGTCCACAACAATCGACAGAGGACAGATGTAATTACTGTGAAATTAATTGACCTGGTACACATCTTCATTCTGTTACTTATTGTGAGAAATGTATTGTAAAGTGAGAACAGAAATATTTCCGTAAGCATCCTGTGTTGGGCCTCAAAGGGATACTAGAGAAAGATGCAGTCTGGCAGCTCTGTGTGTGAAAGCCGGCAGCAATCCTATCAGTTGTTGATTGGCATCAAAGATCCAAGACTGGATCAGGAAACTCTCTCTCTCTCTCTCTCTCTCTCTCTCTCTCTCTCTGTCTCTGTCTTGCTCTCTTTGTTGTTATTTGTTCGAGAGGGACAATGTACATTGATGAACACTTTAAATTAAAATGTAAATGCACCCAATTACACCCAAGGAGAGGCTGGTCTTGGCCCACCTCCGACCGCAGGTGAAATCGTCGCTGGACCCTCTGCAATTCGCTTACCAGCCTCATGTGGGAGTGGACGACGCCATCATCTACCTGCTGCAACGAGCTCAGTCGCACCTGGATGGAACCGGTGTCTCTGTGAGAGTCACTTTCTTTGACTTCTCCAGTGCATTTAACACCATCCAACCACTGCTACTGAGTGAGAAGCTGCGGGTGGTGGGGGTAGACTCGTCCACCATCTCCTGGATCACTGACTACCTCACAGGCAGACCATAGTTTGTCAGAATGGGCCGTGTGCTGTCTGGGACGGTGGTCAGTGATGTTGGAGCCCCACAAGGAACTGTTCTGTCTCCCTTCCTGTTCACCCTGTACACCACGGACTTCCAGTACAACACGGAGTCATGCCATCTGCAGAAGTACTCTGATGACTCTGCGGTGGTCGGGTGTATTAGGGATGGACAGGAGGAGGAGTACAGGGCAGTGGTGAGTGACTTTGTGGAGTGGGCCGGTGAGAATCACCTGCTGCTGAACGTGGTCAAGACCAGAGAGATGGTGGTGGACTTCAGGAGGAAGGCGACGGCTCCTAGACCTCTGAGTGTTCTTGGAGAGGACGTGGACATGGTGGAGGAGTACAGGTACCTGGGTGTTTCCATCGACAGCCGACTGAACTGGAAGGCCAACATCAACGCTGTCTACAAGAAGGGGATGAGTCGACTCTTTTTCCTGAGGAAGCTTCGATCCTTCAATGTGTGCAGCAAGATGCTGGAGATGTTCTACCAGTCGGTTGTGGCCAGCGCCCTGTACTTCGCCATTGTCTGCTGGGGAGCAGCATTGGAGCCGGTGACACCAACAGACTTAACAAGCTAGTTAAGAAAGCCGGCTCCATCATCGGCTGCAAACAGGAGTTCCTGGAACAGGCGGTGGAGAGGAGGACACTGAAGAAACTATTGTCCATATTGGACAACCCGGACCACCCTCTCCACCACCTAGTGCAGGGTCAGCGGAGCACTTTCTCCAAGAGATTCCTCACGCTCCGCTGCAACAAGGACCGTTACAGGAGAACATTCCTACCTACGGCGTTACGTCTCTATAATAAGACACCGCTTGCCTGATCCTCTGATCCCAGATATTTTAATATTTTTATTTTATTATTGTTGTTTTTTAATATTTTTATTTCAATTTTAATTATTGTATATATCTTTATCTTTCATCCTGCTGTTTTTATATATTTATTTTTGTTGTAAGTTGCTGCTACCCCGACACCAAATTTCCCCTCTGGGATTAATAAAGTATATATTCATTCATTCATTCATTCAAGGCTGATTTCCATTGTCTGTCCCCCTGCCAGAATGTACAGGCTTGGTTTTGCGCTTTCTGATCATGCTTTTCTGCAGTAAAAAAGAGTCTGCAGCCAACATAGCAGCTCTTTGAGACTGAACGCACAGCGGTGCTTTGAGCTATCATGTTACCCATAACCATGATGGCATTCAGGCCTATGTTTCCTCAGCCCTATATTCAGTCTGCTAGTATTGGCTGCCTTTGTTGGTTGGGTTGGTTCAGGCATGAGAAGTAAGATTGGTTCGGGTTAGTGTAAGAATATGAGGGTAAACCAATCAAAGGCAAAGTTTGGGTCATGACCTTGCATTGGTAGGGGGGAAAAGGATGTTCAGCCACGTTCACTGTCTTAGTTTAGTGTGTTAGTATGCTAACATTTGATAATTTACACTAAACACAAAGTGCAGCTGCAGGCTGATGGGAATGCCATTAGTTTGACAGGTATTTGCTCATAAACCAGAGTTTTCAACTAATTATAATGTTGATAATGGTGCGAGACGACGAGTCAGGGAATCCCCAAAGTGATTCAAAATCATCCTGAGGAGGATGTGAATGTCTGTAGAGGAATACCAAAGCAGTAGGATTCATTCTCTTTTGTCTGTGAAGGCCATGATACAATTTCCTGGCAATCCATCCAGTATTTATTGAGACCTTTTATGTAAAATCAATACAAGTGAATACCTCTGATTGTAGCATTTCAGTTGTGAAACAAACCATGACCTGATCGCACATAAGCAACTCTGACAGAAACCCAAAACACACCCTGATCCTGTCAAACGTGTTCCTCTGCATGGCTCCGTTTGTAACAGTTTCCTATTATTTGCATTCCTTTGTCTTAAAGCAACACTGTCTGGACATGTTTTCCTCGATCAGCTGATAAGATGAAAGCTCAAAGGAGATTAATTACAGTTTGCTGTGTTGTTGCCAAAGACTGTAAATAAGAAAGGTTGTTGCTCAATAAAAGCCGCAGGCATCTAACCTCCACAGTTGTTGTTTTGATGAGTTCAACATGGTTTTAATCTATATATGATATATCAGGCTCTATAAATCACCAAATGTAATTTTGTCTCACTCAACCATAGCTTTTGCTGTGTGCCTTTTGTGTTTTTACCCCTTGGGCAATATTGGCCAGTGTGATTATTGCACTCATACTTCACTGATCAGTTTGATAGTAGAGGTCGGTGGTAAAACAAACAAAACCATTTGAACATAAAGAATTAAGTGTGTTTTTAAAAACTCACTTCATCCCTTCCTTCTTCATTCTTCTACAAAAAAATAGCTTTTCGATTAATTCTCTTTCACAGCATCGGCATTGCCATAATAAACCTGAACAATGGAATAATAGACTGACTCTTTCAGCTATGTGAACCAAGGACTAATTGTGCAATTATAACTAAATAGGTTTTGCTCGAAGGTAGAAGGTCGTGGACTGCAGCCAACATCCCAAACAGTGTGTCACATTACAGCTTACAAGAATGCACCTGGACCTTAAAATTAACCAGGAGCATCTGATACATTGCCATTTGTCTTCTACTTTTTTTTTCTTCGCTTCGATAGCTGAGGATACCACAAGACAGTTGATGACCAAACACAGAAGCTTGGCCGAAAGAGGCAATACATCAACGGAGTGCAGGGTTTGTGAATATCCACATGGCCGTGAGCATTACCAAGAGGAGGAGCTCAGTGCGGAAAGTCACTAGCCCTGAAGCAGTTCCAGGTAAACATGTTGGGAGTGCAACCCATCAGCTGTCACTTTGTTCGTCAGAGCGGTTTCTCTTGTAATCGGGAGACCAGTGAGCTGTGCTGCATGTGCGTGACTGACCCTACAAGAGAAAAGAGGAGATACATTTCAATTTAATTGGATTCCTTAAAATACCGGGGCGAAGGAGTCTGGTTTGAACTTCCCATGTGAGTAATCTCAGTACTTACTTTTGACGAAAAACATCTACCGTGTGACCTGAAAGAGAGGCGACGAGACTGTTCCTTGCATTCTCATTGTGTCTGGCTTATTGTTTGCTGAATTTGCTGAAGGCATTGCATGAGCTCTTAAATTATGTTATTCTTTCAGCAGAAACATCAACTAACATTTTCCTCAAATATCAAACAAAACCCAAACAGCATTTGGTTAATCTCAACAGCCACTGCACATGAACTGTTCTCTGATCCGCCATGATAATCAGACATTTTTTGTTCAGGTTGAGCCGCAAACGTCCTCTGTTTAATGGATGTGAAAAGGAGCCTCCGCTGTGCACAAAGAAATGTTTTAAAACTCTGCAGCACAGATGTGAGACTGACAGAGCCACAGAGCATGCCATACTAAAGTAAGTACTTACAGTGTTTAAGTTCATATGTGGAGTCAAACTGATTCTTTAAGCGCCAATTAATAACAGGAAAGTCAAGGTTTACTTATGCAGATGGGATGTTTAAGGACAGAGGGTATTTCAGGTGAGGCATGCCGCAAAAGTGTCAGAGTAACAGTATTACAGTGTGTCTATATGCTTCAAACATCATGTTTCCAAAGTGTATTTTCACATATTTCTCACAATATAATTAAAGTATATATTTCAACCATATGCACATACTTCCTTGTTTTCACTAGTTTATATTCACCTGAAACTTAGAATTGTTGCGTTTTTGTTTCCTCCAAATGAGTCCTTCCTATCGGGAGGGGTCCTCTTCACATAGTCCGCCATGTTTCACGTTTTTACATTACCTGAAGGCCACTGTAGTACTCTGACACAAATGAATAGGGAGGGGTATTCAGTTGAAATGCAACCTCAGCTCTATACGCAACTAAATCCCACACACTGCTCTTTTAATATAACTAACTTGCATTTACTGTTTGTTATTGACTTTGAACTTTGAGTATTTTATCACAATTGTAAATGATCTTAAAGGAGTTCACCATTATTTGCCTTTTTGGAGAGTTAGATGAATGCACCACACCCATTTAAAAATGAATCTGCAGCCGCTTAGCATAAGACTGGCAACTGGGGTAAAATGGTTAGCGTGGCCCTGGCCAAAGGCAACGAAATCTCCACCACTGTTCACAAAATATGAATTGGATGTCTTGGCTTCTTCCAGTCACTTCCAGTCATTTTTTCACTTCAATATTTGTGTTGAAACAAACAAGGTATATATATCCTCTCTTCTAACTCTCTGCAAGAAAGCAAATAAGTGTATTTCCCAAAATGTCAAACTGTTACTTTAAAAATTCGTATCGCTTGTCCACTTAGAAGTTTTAAAAAAAACAGTCATAAACGGCACCCGTTTTTGTGTCATTTGCCCAAACGTATCTATTTATATGAGATATCTTTGTGTCAGGACGAGCTGCACACATGAAGCTTGTGTGAATGGAGGGACCAAAAAGCTGACTGACACCGGGAGCCTCTTCGAGCTGATGTTATCCTGGGCTGACACACAGTACTCTGTGAAGAAAGTGTTGGAGCATCTCAAGTTCAGACAAGCCAAAGATAACATTTCACTCAACGAGTCAGTCAACAAGAAGTTTTTGGAGTTTCACCATGACATCACCAAGGAATGTGGCGAAGAAGATAAGCAGCATTCATGGGCAGTTATTGAGAAACAAGAAGAGATTGTCATGTATGGACCTTATTATCCAAATTACAACAACGGAGAACACAGCGAGGACATCATTATCAAACAAACGCAGGAACTTCTGGAGTCAGAGTCTGTCTCAGAGGACTGGAAGGTGTACGTTTTCACCATGAACAGCCCGTGTTTGGCTAGAAGCACGGACGCATGCATGCTGAACCTGGTCCAGAAAGCTCAGGAGTGGTGGAGCATGTACGGGGTAAAGACTTGTATTGGTTATTTGAAATGCTGGGGATTCAAAGGAGCTAAAGAAAATCTGTTCAAGGATATTAACTACATCCAAGTGGACTGTATGGATCAGACTGAGGACCACAAGAGCTACGTTAAAGCAGCTGAAAAGACTGAAATAAATCCTTTATGTGATATTTTCTTTGCTGCTGTGAAACACCCCCTGAGATCTGCACGTTTTGCTTTGATAAACATCGTGCAGGGGCAGGCCTGGAAGAGTTACTTTAAAAATATGCATAGTATTTTTGAAAGCTTACCAGAAGAGGAGAAAGAAATCTGCACACAGGAGGCAAACACTGTGATCGAAGCTGCACTGGTTCTGCTTTCAGAAAAAAGTGAACGCTTTGAGGAATACCTGGAAAGAGGATGTGCGTTTGCACTTGATTACACTTTTAGCTCACAATTACCTGACGGCATCCAGGATCAAATAAGGCTCACGTTTCAACAGTGCTGGAAGGAAATGGTGCAGGGCAAATATGCCGAGTTCATCAGAGAGAAGCTGACTGAAGACTTCAATCAATGTACCGTCCAGCTTTTCATCAAAGATATTGCAAAGTTCACAAAAGAATACTTGGAAATTGGAAGGATACAGTTTTCAGAAGAAGCTCCACAAGTTGTCCGATAACCACCCTCTTTGCAAAGATGCTGAAGAAGCCAAGACGATATATATATCATACGTGTTCGATATGCCTTTGAAGTGGAGTGAATGACACCAGACTTTTATATCATACATACCATTTGCATCATGTCAAAATGCTTTGTCTTTATTAGTATCCTCGATAGCGCTACAGTTGCACACAGAGGAAGGGCATCAGGTAGTGTTAGTGCACACCGAGAGAGTCCACATGTACATCTCTCACTGTGTCTTTCTTTACTTACAATATAACACAAATGGTGTATTACAATTATACTGGAGTGGAGTTTTTTTTTACATATATGCTCATATATTTGTTGGTAATTAAATGTGTGGATATCCCACATTTAGACATGTCGCCATATGATTGTCACAAGCAAATTAAAGCATTGAGTATTGGTAACAATCTGTACAGTCTTGATACGATGCACCGTCATAAAGTCAAACAACCTTCAGCGAATAGATAGTTTGATGACGTGATGTGGTTTTGGGTTGTGCATCTAATAATAAATACTAACGGGATGACAGATGCTTTCTTATGGATGCACATCTGCTCTTGTGTCAGCAGAGGGAGCTATGTGCAATAACTTCCATGCACATTCATCATGTGCAACTCGCTTGCTGCATAGGTAGTTTTTCATGTATTTTTTCATAGAGGTGTCAATACTGACAAGTATTTTTTTGTACATTATAAATCAAAAAGGCAGACTAATCCAGGAACAAAAGATAGGGAACGCTTTCTATTGCACTGAGTGGGAGATCGTGTTTAAGCTCATTGTGGTGTTGAGGAGTGATGGATGTCTTGAGCCATTCTCTCTGAGTTACAGTACGTTTATGAGAAATGCTCCTGATTAGCTTTTCTTTGTGCAATTAGATGAAATCACACCTGTTTTACAATACTTTACAATCATTGGTATCACATATAAATGATTGTAATCAGTGTGTCAATTTGGGGAAGTGTGTAAAGGGTCAGTTCACCCATATCACCAATCACATGCATTTTTATTTTTTTACCCCGACTGGTGTTTTGTTTTGCAGATAGTGTTATTTGCTTAAGTTCTGAGATATTGCTGCTGAGACAGAGCCGCCCTACTACCACTAATGACTGGATGTAATCTTAAAACAGGATCACGTTTTAACAGTTTAAATAATATACCAAACACACAAAATACTGAAAACTATCCACATGGAGGTTTGTGGATCAGTGAGTAACCGGCACATTGTTTGTTCTGTAAAGAGCTTTTGAGTTTTTAATATATTGTTTTTCTTATTGTGAGCTGACCCTTTTAGTACACTAGCAATAACTCCTCCATGGCGCGAAGTTCGACATTAATGTGTGCTGTTGTGATTATTTTCATGATTTGAGTGTTCACCTTTTTTTGGGGCAAAATTGGCCGTAAAAATATGGAAATGAAAAAGAATAAAAATAACTCGGGGAGATAAAGACTGGTCATTACAGATATTTGTTACTGGTTTATGTTACATGATCTTTCACCTAATGCCCCTGCACTGGCATGGTAGAGTGACCAAAAACAAGTTTTCACATCAAGAGTTGTCTAATCACAGTGCTGCTCTTCAACAAACTCCATTCAGTCCATCGATTGCTGCGGTTAAATGCACTGCATCGGTGCAGTTCTGTTAAAGATCTCCATTTCTGTTTTGGCGCCCAAACGTTTGTCCCAAAGCGTTGCATTGAAGGCACTGAACGGTGTGAAGGCTGCAGGAGCATCTGCATCCAGAGCGGCAGTCTGCTTCCCGGACAGTTTTAATCGGGATGGTTTGAAATGCTGTGTTGCAGGTCTTCTAGGCCAGGATGAGGTTGTTCCAGGGCTCAGCTTTGGAGCCAGAAGACATGCCGTGGCCCCCAGGGGACATCTTGAGAGGAAGGGCACCGCCTTGAGCTGCCATGTAGGCTGGTAGGGCTGAAATCTAGAGGGATAGAAAAGAAAATGGTGTGTAAAAAGGCCAGTATGGGAATCTGTTACATAATCTGTCCTTCACAGATAGAGACTTTGACCTTTCCTTTCATTGTCATATCATGTGTGATAAATATCAATATAACACAATGCAAAATAATACTCTATATTGTACATTCTGGGTCATAATAATTGAGTCTTAACTGTTGTTTTATCATAATCTACGATATCATAAAGGACATTTTGGGCCATGTCATAGGCCTTTAGGTAATACAATTCCCTGGGCTCATTAGGTTCTAGCTGAATGTGATGAGCAAGGGGGGTCTGCACCTCTTTCATCATCACAATCACAGACTCTCCTAATGTACAGACTCACAATTAGCGATGTAAAAATGAATCGAAAATTTGACTAAAAAGGTGCCCGACCTGTGCGTGCGCGCTGTGGTGTGTGTACAAGCTGTGGGTGTCCGGCTCTGTCTTTATCTGCCGAGGCTCCTCAGTGGTGCTGGAGGCCCGGGGAGTGCTGCTTGGCGTGACTGGAGTCCCATCACTTCCTGGGGTCCCTGTGGAGGATCCCAGAACTGAAGTCATTACACATTCACAGACAGTCTATGCACATGTGATTGGGCCTCTTGAGTAAGCCTTAGCTATATACAGTATGATCCAGTTAATATATATATATATATATATATATATATATATATATATATATATATATATATATATATATATATATATACCTACACAAACCTAAGCACATGTGGTTTTGAAGCTCACCAGTTTGGGGCTTGTTGAGGTTTTTGGGTTTGCGTTTGCGGGTCTGGATCCCCTCTTTCTTCATGGCCAGGGGTCGTGCTACCTGTCAACACACAATGTCAAATAAATACCCCTTAGCAGTCAAAAGCAGACAGAAGTAGCAGAAGTGTAGCATCATGGAGGCTGGTGAGAGATTACGATTCAGAGGATCCATTAATTTCTAAAGAGACATTTTCAAAAAGTCTGTGAATGATCAGTTTTAATTTAATGGATAAACAAGATTTCAGCAGTAGCAGATATGCACTCACCCCATGGAGTTTCATGTAGAGGCCACAGGCGTTGCAGACCGGCTCTCCCTCTGCGTTTCGTCGCCACAGGGTGGTGGTGGTGGTGTGACAGTTGGTGCAGGACAGGCCAACCCTCCTCGAGGCAGACTGCAGCATATAAAATGTGTCAGAGCCCTCCGTTAAAAAAGGAGAAAAACAAAACACATTCATTTTCCCTGAGGTGTACAGCAGGTGCAGTTATCATCCATCAACACACTGTATTGCTTCACTGTGATAGTACAGAAGGGCTCCACTGTCACCCACCAGCCGTCGTTGAGGTTTGATGAGAGGTCTGTTGATGCCGTTCATCTTGTGGTACAGTCCGCAGGCATTGCACAGGTAGTGGCCAGTACCATCCCGCCTCCAGAGGGGGGTCGACATCGCCCCGCAGTTCACACACTCTCGCCCCTCAGCAAAGTCATCAAACAGGTCTGATGGAGGATGACAAGAAAGAAATATTGATTCAAGAAACATCTGTTTTTCTCTTCTCTTCAGTCTGATCTGCTCAACTCAAGTAAGACTGTGAGTTCTTTATCAGGTCCAGGATCCTGCAATTCTATATGAGCTATAGATTAAGTTCTTAAACCCACATAACTGCACTGGATACACTAATAAAATGCATCATGGTCAACTTGAAGCCACAGCTGTTTTTCGGGAAAAGACTAACCGCCCCGTTCAGGTTTTAAATTATCACAAAGTTGTTTTTCATTTGTCACAGTGGTGATAGTTAATGAGGGAATAAAGTGGCAACATCTAAAAGTAGCAACGTTTATTTACTCAGCTTGATCTAAGTACAATCTGTAGTACAATCTGTAGTACAATCTGTAGTACAATCTGAAGTACAGTACAATCTGTAGTAAAATTTGTAGTACTTTCGCTGTACGTGATTATTTCTTACACTGCACTTTTTTACTCAATCTGACTATCACTAATAACACTGAATATAAAAACGTTCATAAAACAAAACATAATAAAACAGTTGCGCTATGAAATAGTGAAACAACTTTACAATAGCATTGCGAAGAAAATTAAATAGACGTTACATAGATTCCACCTTATACTTAATGCATCATTGTACAGACCACACTGAGCTCATTGCTGTGATTCTTAGAGAAAATAACTCTCAGCAGAGCTTAAGCCACATAATAATTATCTCCACCTTAATAAACACCTCCCTGCACTGTCAAACACAGATTATCAACTGCAGGGCCTCTCTGCACCAGCAGGAGGTGCAGGCTGCGGCCTCACAGGTCCACACAGCAGCAGCCTGGAATCCCTCCTTATCTCTCGCCTCCGACAGATAAAGAGTCGGCTGGAAATATAGACGGAATAGAGCTCCATCATATTCAAATAGAGACTTTGTGTCCATCGTATCTCTTTCTCTCTCTCTCTCTCTCTCTCTCTCTCTTTCTCTCTCCCTCTCTCTCTCTCTCTCTCAGTTAGCACAACATCTCTGTATCTCTGAAGAACCACTTAGCTTTTCAGGGGAAGGAGGCATCAATCAGTGGTTTGATAGTGACAGCAAAAGTTACTTTATGTATCTACTGCCGTGAGCTTTGCTGAGAATAGATTGAGGAAATGTGCAAAACACTAACATTTAAATCTGATTATTCTAAGTGTACGCTCTGCTGTGCGTATGTATTATAAATAGTATGAAATCAACAAAAGAATGACTCTGGCCTCCATCTGCTGCTCCCTTGCTGCAGGGTAACTGCTACATGCGCAGGCCTCCTCCAAGGCTGAGAGCAAAACAGACACAGCAGGGCGAGCTAACCTTGAGCCATTTGCAGCCAACACAACGCAGCAACACAAGACAATACACAAAAGAAACACTGCAGTGTCCGTGCGTTTTATTTTTTTTCCACTGTGTAAATGTCAGCGAGTGTCTTTATCAGGGGACGCTGACACTATAAGAGGACAAAGGTGAAAACAACTGTGACATATGTGAAGACTATACGCGTCCTTTATCACAGTGGTGACGGTTAATAAGGTTTAACAGTGGCAGTATTTAAAAGTACAATGTTTATTTTAGCAGCTTTATACATATTCATTTCCTTTTCTGAGACGTCACACCCACACTGGACCTTTTTCAGCTGTGGTCACTAGTGACATTTGACATAAAGACTTTACATGCAAAACCTATGATCCAATACATTATACAGTATATAATAATAATAGAGGAGCCTTTCTCAATAGCGTAAAGTAACTTAGTGAATGCACTTAAGTACTGTAGTCTACCTAAGGTCAAGATTACGGTACGTGTACTTAACTTGATTATTTCCATTTAATGCAATTTTACTTTATACGTTATATTGCACTTTTTACTTCAAATTTATGTGACAGATGTATCATTGATACATGATATTTACACATTTTGTTTTTAAGAAAAAAAAACACAAGATGAGTGCATATAATATAATGCATTGTTGTAAATTGAACTACCACACGGTTTAAGCAATTGTTTAAATTAGCTTCATCCAAGATTACATTTTACTGAAATATTAATGTAGCAGTAATAATATTGTAATAATAATAATAAATATCTTAGTGTAACACTCACAGGGGACATTTTTCTGTATTGAATCCTTCCAGGTTTGATACTCATTGAATACATACTTTTATTTAAATAACATTTGAAAGGTATTTTTACATCCTGAAAAAAAAAGAAGCCTTATGTGAGGGAGACTAAAGTTATAATGATTATCCAATAAAACAAATAGATGTGTATAGTCACTGAGATGTTTCTCTGGGGAATGCCTCTATAAGGCATCAATAAAAACTAATTTCAAAAATATTTTCACTGATGTTTTTAAGAATTTACGTTTAGAGTTCATGCAGCTTGTGATTAATTTCTTCTTGTATTGACTGAGAAGAAAAAGCCACCACTTAGGGAGTTTCCCTTCTCTATATTCACCAACAGAACAATAGAGACTTTCACTGCACGGCTCAACGGCACTTCATCAAACACTGAGATTTAAATTCATTTCATGTGAGTGTAAAACAATGAGTTGAAGCCTGAAACATCTCTGAAGAAAAGCAGTGAGTAAACAGGCTAAACACTGTGATTTGATTGTGATTTTAATCAAATGAAGAGGTCAGCGTGGCTCAATGCTGTTATCTGTCACGCTGTCAGCTGATCTTTTCTCTTTCTAAATCAAACAAAGAGATGACCTTTAGGGAGGCCATTTAAATGATCATCTCACCACTTTTAAGAGCAATTTGTCAGGCAGAAAGTGAAATGTATAAACGAGGACGTAATCAGCCAACGGCTAATAAGATAGAACTAGCAATAATACATGATAATATGTCTAATAATGATCTTACCGATCAGATTAGGACGAAAATGTAGATAATGGAAGAAACACGAGCCAAATAAACACAACGCTGATTATTAATGTAGACGACACAAGGTGCAAGTAGCAGTTATCGAAAAAACTGACAAATAAGCTAAATCTATGTGTTGGAATAAGGTCCAGAGTTCACTGCAACCTGCACCTGTAGGCCAAATGATCATCCAGTACAGGGACATACAGTTATAGGCTGAGATAAAAGCTATAGAAATGGTTTCACTGTATCTAAAATAATTGGCTCTTCAGTTGAGCGTGTGAGGAATCAGATTCTGCTGCTGATCAGGATCAGATTCTTCACACACTTCAAATCAAATGTGACCTCATATCACACACACAACCCATAAACAATAATCCCTATAAACTGTTATCAATTCAGGTTCAGTTAATTATTCATTTTATATCACTCCAAAATGTGATTCATGAAGATGAACCAAACATGTTTATCATGTTATTTAAGTTTGATTTGGGTTTGAGTATTACATTAAATAGTATATTATCAATTGTTATTATTACTCAATCTGGCATATTGGTTTATTTTATCCATGAAGGAAATCATCATGAAATTGTTGTATTATAATTAAATGTATATGTTTCTAAACATTTAAAATAAAAGTGAATGAATGAATTTCCCTCAATGACTTTATTTACTTGTTTTTGCGTGTACAATTTCACCTCAAGGCACATGGAATAAGAAACAGTAAATGTGTAAATAAAGTATAAAACGTATCGATAATTACAACTATAATGCAGCGATTAAGCAAAGCAGCCTTCAAATGACCGCGTGATCAAACGATCCTCTAACTTCTCTTTTAAGAATAAAATTGGCCAAACATAACATACATATGAATTACAGTTGTGCTTTCCATATGATAATAATTGTCATGAAAAAGCACCACTGAATGCAAACCCGTGTTAAAGAAACAAAAGGTGAAATCAGCCTTTAATCCTTCAAGGCCTCGCTGCGTCACAGTATTGATCTCACGTGGCAGCCGGACACGTTATGCTCGCTCATGTTTTTAGTCTCATTTTAATCAAATGGAGCCCAATGAATGAAAATACAACATTTACCATGTTTCATTTAAAATGGAAGTTCTAGAAATGTTCGTTCAGCAGAAGTTTGATGAACAATAAAACCACTTATTGTCAGATCTTTCAAACAAATAAATACAAAAGGGAGGTTTGAACGGGCCTCATAATTCAAGGACGTCTAATTGAGTTGATTTGTGTGAAAATATAATTGTGTAGTATCGTATCATTCTAATAGCGTATGGATATATTTGTAATTATAAAATCATAATTTAAATAAATCTAGTGTGTTTAGTGTTTTGTCAACTAATAAATTACTGCTTTAATCTTGATGGCTTTTAATCAAGATAGTATCTCTCTACATGCTGACAAACTGTTTTTTAAAGACTTCACTTGCATTTCTTTTTAATTTTCAGGATAATACGATTGTTCTTTTATCTTTTTTTTCCCAGGCTTGGCAACCATTCACAGGTACACATACACTGTGTAGGCATATTGTCGATGGTCGTTGACAAATATAAATAAATAAAAGGGACACGATTCTCTGTTTTTTCAGCGGATTTGCACGTGTTTCTTTTGTTGTGGTGACAGTGAAGATGATAGTTTGACATTCTTTACAGTTCACTCTGAATGACAGAAACACATATTTATATTTATTTTCCACAAAGTATAAACATGCTCAAACACAAATGCTCACCTATGTTTGGGTGCCGTGTTGTGCCGTGATGCGCGCCGGTTTGGAGACCGTGGAGGACCGGGCTTTCAAAGGGGGACGTCGACCACGCTCCTCCCACGTTCGGGCTCATATAGGCCGGGTAGGGGCTGTGATACGACCCGCTGAGGCTCCGGGCGCTGTAGTGCTCCCTCCCGTTGGCGGAGATGTTCAGCGGGCTGCTGTAAGAAGCCGTGTCCCGGGCCGCGGACACCCCGGAGGACAGAGGCGGGCTGGTGGAGAAGGCGAAGCGCGGAGACACCGGGGAGTGGTTGTACGAGGGCCCCGTGTCGGCGCACGGCTGCGCCCAGGCCGAGTGGCTCGACGCGGGGCTGCCCTGCTGCGACGCGCCGGGCGTCTGGAGGTAAGGCAGCGCCGGCATCATCGGGGTGACGACCCGGGTGGTGGGCACATACACCGGAGAGGTGCCCGCCGAGGCGTTGTGCAGAAATCCGGCCTCATAGGAGTGGGGTCCGTGGTTGGTTGTCATTATGCCCTGATACATATCCTCTCCTTGAAGCTGGACATCCGTGTTGATAGAATGGGTATTGATAGTGTGGCTGCAGTTACGCACGGGACTGCTGACTATTGGCGCAAACACATATGATTTAATACAATCCGCAAGGCTCTGAGGTCCTTATTAAAATCAGATCTGCAGCCAAGAAGTGAAGCCGAGCATCCGCAACCATCAGAAAATTAAGAATAAACTGAGAGAAGAGACACGACAGGGAGGAGGCGGAGTGAGAGACTGTGATCAAGATCCAGCATCTCTCTCTCTCTCTCTCTCTCTCTCTCTCTCTCTCTCTCTCTCTCTCTCTCTGTCTCTCTGTCTCTGTCTCTCTCTCTCTCTCTCTCTCTCTCTCTCTCTCTGTGTCTCTCTCTGTCTCTCTGTCTCTGTCTCTCTCTCTCTCTCTCTCTCTCTCTCTCTCTCTCTCTCTCTCTCTCGCTCTCTCGCTCTCTCGCCAAACACATGTGAAAATCATTGTAATTAAACGTATATTTTATTATAGATATATCGCTGAAGCTCCTTGTCTTTAATTTTAAACAGAAATAAAAATGTTTTAAAATATTATGTTTTTCATTCCATTATATCCCACCTGATAAATTTGATTAAAATATTATTTATTGTGTGTGCGTGTTTTTATTTTCTTATTTGGGGATTTGGGGGAAAATGTTAAGCAAAAAAAACGAGCCTTTGTTTTTCGTATATTAATTAAATTAATTTTCATAAGAACCCTTTCAGTTGTAATTATCTGTAAATAAAATAATTTCGAATATTAAAGCAGCTTTTTTGTATGTGTTAAAGTCCTTAAGTTGCTTCCCATACAATTCAAATCCTCCAACACCAATCTTCAACATTTGTCAAAATATGTGTTCGTTCATCCGAAATGAAGCCTGTCGGATAAACGCTGGTCTAAAGATCAATTTGCTCATAGTGGTCTTTAATCAGTCTTTCACTAAATGGTGATTGGTTGATTGTTCATTTCCAAGTTATGTTTTTCGGGAATAGCACCATTCCTGTCTAGTGTTAATATTGCAGTGATCTAAAGTCATAGTTTCACTATCATAATCATATGCGTTTTATTTTTCTGCAAATGTAAAAATATCTATTATATTGTAAAGCCACTGGAAAACATGATATTCGGGATATATGTTGCAGCAGTGGGCTGCTTTACAAACA